>LKNJ01008524.1:1368-14308 GCA_002120245.1 Maccullochella peelii | reverse complement strand
TTAAACCATAAATGCTGTCACAGTGATCACAGATAGCCTATAGCATTTCAGTAGGCTTTCAGTAGAGACTGAGCACAAGCTGAATAGATTGGTCTGATAACATGTTATTGAATCAGGATCGGATCTAATGGTTCATCTTGAACGAGCCTAATGTCTCAATCATCAAAACATTTGTCTGCGTCTTTTATTTATTTGGGTCCCCATTAGCTGTCACAAGATCAACAGCTAGTCTGCCTGGGGTCCACAAACATTGCTCTCCAGTGCCACCTTTAACATTCGGCATTAGTAATGCCAACGTAGACTATGTTGGTGCAGTGCCACTGTTTTATTCTTTAAGGAAAACTTCCTTCTGTTCAAATAACGTTTGTGAGAAAGACGTCACCTTTGTGTCTGTAGTTGTCAGTTTAAAAATGGCAGAATTCCCTTCATAGCAAACCGTCTCTCATGCTGTCTTGCTTCTGTTTTTTTGTTTTTCTTTGCAGCATGTGATTTTTCTAAATGTCCATGGAAACAGCTGACTAAGGTTTGACAGCTATCCCACCAGATTTCCATTTGTAACAATTACCCAGAGGAAGCAGTGCAGGAAATGCGCTTGGATTAAGCCTTTTCCTGTGTTAATAGATCAAAAAATCATCTGCTGATGACCACATCTGAAGGTATGTTTATCTGCACTTGGACTCTTGCTGAATTGTGTCTCTCTATTATAATTAAAGCTAGCCGATTTTGTTTTTTACAGATTTTTGCTGAACAATATTATAATCACTATTTATATTATGATTTTAAATGTTTCTATGCAATAAAAGTTACCTGCTGCAACAAGACAATATTCACTCCAGTTTTCAGTTTAAAGTCTTCTTGTGGCAAGCGCAGCTGACAAAATGTGAGTAGTAATACAAGGCAAAAGAAAAATGCAAAGGAACTGCTGAATATATATGATTTTCATTATTCAAAATAAACATGAATGCGTTGTATTTTTTGTAAATACAATCTGAAACGAATGAGTGCTAATCTTAAGTGATATAACACTGGAATAATGCGTGTAGCATTATGCTGTAGCAATGACCCAAGAACTCAAAAATGGACCTGCAGACATTTTGCAGAATAGCACTACTCTAACACTACTTTAGCACTAGTAAAAGCTTAAATGCTGCTAGACATGCACAACACTCTGTAGATGGTGTGACCTTGGAGCACTGCATGTACAGAGAGTGATAGGCGAATGTTGGCTGACCCAGTTTAAAGAACACTTTGCCCTTAGCCTAGAGGAGTCGGACGCCATTGTATTTTCATTGTAGATGAAGGATATAGTTCCATGTCTGTGTGGAAGCATTGCTCCTATGTCTTGTCTTGAGTTGCACTGAATCACTGAGTGGCTGTGTCTCTGTCTGTGATTGGAGGCGTCCATAGATGAAGCTTAGTGTTGAATCAGTTGGCTACATAGTTATATAAATAATATATGGTAATTAATAGCCTTAACATTATGACATGTATATCAAAGAGCCAGTAAGATGTGCACCTATGCCCGGCACCTGTGAGTTATAAAGCAGCAGCCATGAAAACCTGCATATGCAAATCCGCTCCAACACTGGTTTAACACTGACTGTGTAACATAACTTCATTATGGTTCGCTGTAATGTCACAAAAAATGAACTTGTGTTTGAGATAATGCAGTTTGGAGTTCCCAGTAGTCTGTTTATACTTACAGTATTTCCCTTGCAGAGGGAGGGATGCTTCATGTGAATAATCTATTGATGTTTTCATTTGTTTGAATTAATGAGTGAAGTGAGCGACCGCAATAAGTGAACAGTAATACAATTTAAACATGAAACCGCCTTTGTTCAATCACGTTGATCAGCAAGAATTGGTAAGGATACTCTTTTCATTATTATAGTAATTCACTACCACCTACCCTTTAACAGAGTGCTTTTTTATCCAACACTGCAGATGTAACCACAGGACCAGCAGCATGAGTCACTGTGTATCACTAATAGAGCATTTCATAGTGTTTTTGGTGCTAGATTGTGCTGCTGGGTTGTTAAGTGATACTTTGTAGCTCTGCTGACTCGTGGAATCATTTTTCTGTTTGTCTGCAAAACAATCCATGTGCGACATAGTCAGACCCATCGCTTTAGGCTTTGGCTATTTCCTTTAGAGAAACATGATTCTCACTATGCCTTTCCTGTCTGTGTGCTCAAAGACTAAAGGCGGGCACATCAGAAATTTACTGTTGAGAAATAAATTATAATCTGGTCTTTATGAAAAGAGCTGTACAATTGATGTACTGAAGAAGTCCATAGAAATATTGGTTTAATTCAGGTGTAATTCAGGTTTAATTGAACAATATGTGAATATGTCATGTAGAACGCACAAAACAAATATATTTTGCTGCTGTTCATGAGCATTGCAACCAGGGACAGCCAATGTCTTGGTTTTATCCCATGTGATTCAAGCATGCAGAGGCATAGCAGAATGGGTAGCCTATGTTTTGAACACTGAAGTTAAAGTACTGAATTTTGAAAAAATGAATTCCTTCATTAATTAATGTGCACATCTGTAAGTTTAAACACAGAACAGTTTATGGTATCCAAAAACAAATGGGTGTCTGTGAGGTTTCAGGAATGTTTGGCTGTGAACTACATAGTGTCCAGTAACCACAGGTACTGGTTCAGGAGAAAAGGAGGACAGGAGGGATCTCTCTCTGGCTAATGCCCCCCACCCCCCCTTGTACATGCTACAGATGAGTTGTGCAGTAACAGCTCCTTTGAGCAGTTTTCATGCCATGTTTTGATGTTTGTTTGTGTCTAAAGCTGCTGTAATAGTTGCCATTAGAACATAACAAGGCTCATCATGCGTTGACTTACTGCTGGCTCTTGAGATTTTAAACAAAGGTCCATTAGGTCGTTGATCATTTCTGATGGTCAACATGTTAGAAGCTTTTAAGTCTCTCATCTGGCGTAGCATTCCTTTACATAGACATTATTACCAGTTACTACTGAGTTGAAGGTTTGTGTTGAAGTCTGTTTATTTCTGTGTGATGCTACAGTATGCCTATTTTTTTTAACCTTTTCCCTCTCTGTTGTACGGAGCATATTATTTATGTTTTTTTTGTGTTTATATTTCTGCTTCATTTAGCCAAACCTGAGTTGTGAGTCAGTAGAGGAGAAGCTGGGCTGATGGTAAGATCTCTGTCACACTCTACCTTTCCTCTCTCTCTTTCTTTCTTTCTCACTGTCTCATTACATGTTGGTAAACTGAAATGCTTTTTATATAAACTGTCATCCGAGAGTCAAAGACTCGGAATGGTCCTTTACATTACAGGAGTTAGCCTTGTTGTAAAATGAGATGCAAAGAGGAGGCCTCCGTGGATCGTTGAACACCTTAATCAGTTGAGAATTAGATAACAATCACTGTCCATTTAGAATTTCCTTTACATTTTTCACACTCTGTAGTTTCTTTGTAGTTTCATCCAATCACTTTCACTTATGTTGATTATTAATTTCCATAATGAATACTTTCTGAAATGTAATTACTATCATGAGGGCTTTTGTACAGTTGGGCTTCAATGCCCAGAAATCAACACTGGAAAGTGATTTCAGAAACAGCCAAAGGCATCGACCTTCAACATGTGCAATATAACAAACCTCAACATTTCAGAAACTGTTCTCAAAGCTTGTTTACGTTGTAGACTTTGTGTTTTTGCCTTTCCGGGTTGGCACTGTCAGACATGCCACACGCTGTTAACTAAAATGGATACCCACTGTTTACATTCAGCAAAGAGAAAATAGAAAGCTTTTTTAAATCATGATTTTTTGGACAAAATGAACAAGAAACCTTCTTATACTGAACTGCCAAACAAAGTGGTCATGTCTGTGTCAACCCAGTTTATGTTGCTTGGTGTTGTTTTATATTCTGCTGCTGCTTATTATGTTCATCACTCACTGCTGCATGTCATAATCCATTTTATTTTCCTTTTGTGGTAGACAAGCATGACATTGAGCCAAGCCACAGATGCATGCGCACTCAAAAGGCCCAACTGAGCGCCATCCCCACTGCTTCCCGATTTTCAACCAGTCTCTCAGAGGGGGGGGTGTTGACGGGGCGTAGCTAGTCCCCTCCACCCCCTAGTAGAACCTCACTGTGAAACTGGAGGTCTCTGATGGAGGGTAGTAGTGAGCAGAGTCCAGAGGAGCCGGACGCAGGAGGCCGAGCGGAGCTGGAGGTCGGCAGGAGGACATCGGAGTCAGAGCACGGCTTGTCCAAAATCACCCATAATGCCCTGGAGAACATGGGAGCGTTGGGCCATGGCCTGAAGCACTTCTTCCAGCCACAGCGTCGACGCTCCTCCGTTTCCCCACATGACTCCGTCTCGTCCTGCACAGGCGCCCCTCCCTCCGAACCCACTGATGTAGGGTCAGAAGTAGGGGACGCTCCTGCCTCCTCGGCCCTCCCTTTGGATTCTGACAACCCTGCCGCTTCCACCCCTCCTGCAGCTCTGAGCCGTGTTCTGCAGCAGATCCGAGGTGCTCCACCAATGATGAAGCGAGGCACCAGCCTGCAGAGCCGCCGCAGCAAGGTGGGGGGCACTGGGGATCCTCCCCAGAAAGGTAGCCCACAGATCCACCGGCGCAGCACTCATGAGGCCCTGCTGCAGGCTGGACGCCCACGCTCCTCCTCGACCACAGATACACCCACCAGCCCAGCCCTAGCTGACATGCTGCTGACCTCTGGTTACCACTCAACTGAGGAGCCTGACAAGGTGAGTGTCCCAGTCCTGTCAAGTGGTCCAGGTAAGATGTAAACCATGGTCATGCAACAGTACATTCTTTAAAGAGTAGGAAGAAATTCCAGTCTTGATGCAAGTGATGCACTGGGAGATTTGGGAGGTTTGTGATATAGCTTACATAGGCAATCTACTAGGGTGCCAGTGTGTGGGGGGGGGCACAAGGAGGAGAAAAAAAGCGCTTGGCTCTCCCTTGACACTCCTTCTCCGAGCCATAACTAAAATACATAAGTAAAATCTGAACACACAGACATGATACACACACTCCTGGAATCAGTGTGACTTACACTTTACAGCGATAGTGGTATCTCCAGTGTCCATCACAGATAAACGGCCATAAATTTGCTTAGACATCATAGAAAAATAAGACACTTGGTATAACTTCAGAACTTGCCGCATATTCATCATGTTTAGATGTTTTCTTCAGCATAAAAGTAAACCAGTAATTGTCTGTACACAGAGGTTTCTGGAACTGCTAATAGCTAATGCAATATCACTTTCCAAGATGCAAATTTGACAAACTGCAAACAAATATAGGTGGAAAACAGTTAACTCACCAACTCCATGGCAACATACATCCCCCAAAGCATGATGGGAACTGTTGTTCCAAAACTCAGAACCTGTTTGTCCCAAATATTAGTTTGTATTAGTGCTAGATACCTGCAGTTTAAGTAAAAATGCATGTAATCAAATGGCTCATATATGTGAGCATATAACCAAACTTCTCTGTAAGGGAACTGGAAAGTTATTGTGTTAATTTTCAACATTTAATATACCTACCTTGTTGCCTCAGTTTGACTGTTTATGGCTTCAAGTCATTTGCTCTGAGCTTTTTAACTACCTCTTGAGGGGTAAAATTAAAACCAATGTCATAACTCCTTCACAATCCTCAGTCACCTATTTTTGAGCTTTTGTTCCCCACAACAGTCACTGCATTTTTCCATCCATTGATCCTTGAGCTGCAGCTGTGACGTGACAGTCAAAAGGAAATTTTCTGCTGAGGGCCTCCCCCAGTTCTCCCCACAACAAACTACGTTAACTATAACGTTACATCTGATTGCCCTGGGGAATTCCTCCTTCAATAACTCGAACAAGCAAAACCCAGATTGATGTTGTATTTTCCAACAAACCAGAGAGAGTCATCAAATCTTTTAATTTTATGACAGAATACCAATGAACGATTTTGTCATGGTCAGTCTCCCTGTGACTGCCCTCTGGTTGATTTTGTGTTTTCCAAGTGTTGTGTTTCATGTTGTCCACAAGATGTCCTCAGTCTTTCCCCTGCCAGTCTAGGTCCTGCCACTCCTATCTACCTAATCACCTCTGTAGTAAAGATCCCTATTTTCTTTCCTTTTTTTCCTCTTCCTTTGCTCACCTACCTCACTTCCTTTTGGCTCCTTTCCTCATCACTGATTAGCTCTTGTTTTCACCCTTGCCACCCCTCATTTACCTGATTAAGTTCACCTGATCACTCCTTTTTTAAAGCTTGCACTCCCCGATCAGATGATAGTCAACCTTTAATGCTGAACCTCCTAATTTACAACCTCATTCTCTTCACCTGTGCTTCCGTGCCAATCTTTCCACCTGCACCTCATTCCCTCATCAGGCACTCCCTATTTATACCGGTCCCTCTTCTTTATTCCCTGCTGGTTCATTGTACTGTTTCCCATGTGTGTAGTTTCTGTGTTCCTGTATTGGATGTGTTCTTTGAGCTTTTGTTCTCTGAACCTGGATCTACAGTTTCTCTGTTTGTCTGCCTGCATGTAAGCTATGAATAAATCATTGAACTGCTTCAGCTTCCTTGCCTGTCTGTATTTTGGTCCTTCTCCTGCTGCTTGACTACGTGTCGTAACAGATTTGGCCAAATTTGATACTGAACTTACAGATTTAAGTTGGGAGAGGTTAAATAACATCAAAGAAGTTGATGTGTTTTGTACAGTTTCATAGATGATGATGATGATGATGATGATAATAAAGACAAATTTATCAAGAAATCATGCAACAGACATAAAAAGGCAAACCTACCCTGGTTGACGAAACATATCTGGACTTTGATGAAAAAAAGACTATCTGATTAAAAAGGGATTTAAATCCGGTCTTAAAACCGATAGGCACCTCTTTAAAGACCAACACAACAGAGTAGTAAATGAACTTGGGAAGGCCAAAGCAAACTATGATCTTATTAAACCAGCTAAAGAAAATAATCAGTTACTGTGGTAGCGCATTGATAACCTCTCGAAAGGAAAATAAAGGTTACAAGCAAAATGTATAAAATATTAACACAAGATGAAAATGAAATTTCAAAGTATTGTAAAGATTCGGTGCATGACTAAACCACAGTATTTGAGAGTAGAGAAACTGATATACCACCAGATATTGCCCACCCTGTTCTTTCTCTAATGGAGGTTTCGGATCAGGAAGTAATGAAGATTGTAAAAGGTATAAAGAATTCATTGGATCAGGACATTTATGGGATGGACTCCTGCTTGAAAAAAAGAAATGCCACAACCTTGTCTTCCCCAATAACATAATAGATGTATTAGGGAAGCTGCCTTCCCTGATAGTTTAAAAGTTGCAGTTACCACTCCAGTTTTTAAGGGAGCAGATCAGTCTGAGTTGGCAAACTACAGACCAGTTAGCATCCTTCCAACAATTTCTAAGCTGATTGGAAAAAGTGGTAGCTAAGCAGCTAACAGACCATTTGAATTATGGTCACCATCCTCTGAATCCAATGCAGTTCAGCTTCAGATCACAACACTCAACATAAACAGCTCTATGCTATTTAATTGAACAGTTAAAAGGCATGTTGGATAAAGGTGGGGTAGTTGGAGCCATATTTATAGATTTGAAATGGGCGTTTGTCACAGTCAGTCACAGAGTACTGTTAACTAAATTATCAACTCACAATGTATCAGGAAATACTATTGAATGGGTGGCATCATATTTGAACAATAGACAACACTGTACAAGAATTAAAGGAAAAACGTAATTTTTAGAATGTTCTATCGGTGTACCCCAAGGGTAAATTTTATGCCCTCTTATTTAGTATCTATATTAATGATTTACCATCCATTTGTCCACAAGTTAATATTCAAATGTATGTAAGCAGACTACATTATTGGGAAATAGTTCAAAAGAATAATCTGTTGACATTTGAAAATGTTATGGCCAATGTTAGTCTATTATATAAGATCATTCAAAATTTAAAACCACAACCGCTCAAACTGTTCGTAACAACATGTAAAGCTGGCTCAAGGTTAACAAGAGCTTCCTCGAGAGGGGACTGTTATGTTCAATGTTGAATTCTTTACCACTGAGTATCAGAGGGTGTGGTACTTTGAACATTTTCAATTTAGTTTGAAAACAGGGTTGAAGGACAATCAGGTCTGTAGTCATTGAACTAAAAGGCAATTAATGAGGCCAGCATTGGTACTGAGTGTTTGGTTGGTAATTTTGTGTACTGATGAACTGTCTGTTTATGGTGTTGGGATTGTTGAGGCTGTGCTCCCTTGTGGGAATTTAGTATTGCTCTTCTGTTCTTTTGGCCAGGGTGGCTGTAATTTTTTGATTTGTTTCTTTGTTTTTCATATGGTGTTTTATCAGGTATGTGTTAGATGTACTATAACTATTTTTTTAGCTCTGTAATCTGTGCATTATTAGGGGCCTCTGCCAAGGGATTACAGATGAAAATTTGCTTTTAGCTATATCTGGTACAATATATGTACTGTGTATTGTCCCAGTTAAATAAAATAAAAAAACAAAACTGCCTCTTACCCTTCTTAAGGTGGACCAACACAGATGTACTGTATGCATAGGCTATGCCCTCTTCACACTGGATAGGAAAGAGTTAATTCCCACACTCACTGCAGACTATCTGTGATTCTGCAAGGGCTCTCCGGTGGAAGTGGTGGTGGTAGTTACATATGTATATTAATATATTTTCTTAAATAAAATTGTTTGCACACCACTGAAAGAAAGATCATCAAAAGATTCGTCTAAGTGGCGACCATGCCCGACAATCTCTTTCATCGTACAGTATGCATAACATCTACTGCCCACATGTCATGTCATGTTTGAGCCCCCCTCGCATGTGCATACTTAGAGACGGTAAGTTGGCATGAGACAATACTAGAGTGTGCATGTCTAGTTGGCTTCACATTATCACTTCATGTGACTTTGTGCTACTGTAAGAATCTTAATGTAATCCTTTAGCGAAGGGATTTACCTTAACACAACTGTTGTAGACGGATGCAGGTGAGGCTTGTGGGCTTTTATTAATAGTTATTTACAATTAAAAAATAATTGAATCTACATATGTGAAGACAATAAGCTGGAAGGTGTTTATTCAAGCATTTTTTTTCAGAATTGGCCCCTGGTATTTTGTTTTTGCAGGTGACATCAGGATGGGAGGCTGCCAAGTAACCATCCGGTGCAGTAATAGGAATAAGACATCAGCTTGGAGGCTAGATGGCTGTGAGCATACCTGTAAATCCAATGTGTTCAACCCTCGACTGTGATGCTCTTTATGCCCACATCAGAAATCAGATGCGCCACACGCTTGTACTGCAGCTCGAGACAGACGCACTAAAAGGAAGCAGAGCACAAGGAATTGCAGGTACATCTAAGTTTTCTGGTTTTATTGAGCATTTTGAAATCTTTGGTTTAGTTTATAGGAGAGATTGCTTTGGCAAGGGGATATTGTGTTTTGGTAATGTTATGAAATAACTGTTAGTAATGATAGTAAAAATCCCTCACATGTTTTAGAGACTACAAATAACCTTGCATGTAAAGCTTGTGTGCTTGTTTTTGACAGAGCTCACTTTTTATCAAATAGTATCATTTCTCAACAGTAATGTAGGACACAAGGCTTTTTCTTAAAAACTTGTGGTTTATGTTTTGAGCAGAGTTACATAGAACCTGTCAGAACCTGGAGGTCCCTGTGTGCTTGGTTGCATTTGGGAAATCAGGTCACCTTAGAGAAATGTTTACGTCATGCTGAAAACATTATTATGCATTATGCACCTCTGTTGTCTATGTCTTATGATACTTTTTTTTCATATCACGTGTATATTGTACATCATTTGAAGTGGCAGCTTGACATTTGTGACCCAAAGGTCACAGACAGATCAGACTGGCTCATGCTGTGAATGTTTTTGCCAAGTTGTATTTTTGCTGAGACAAACCACCCACAGATGTTGTGGCGTGTGCAAACTCACTGGATTACACCGGGGAATTATTGTCCTTCGTAGGATTAAAGCGCAAGATTAATTACCTGGGAATCTGTGTGACTCTTTACCTAACCTCTAAAGTCTCTAAAGTCTATCAACTCTTTCACAATTATATAAAATAGTGTACTGTAAAAAGACACTTTATTTATTATTAGTTATATTAATGCCAATCTCTATAGCCAATGTCAACCTGATTTCCACAGCTCAAAGTATTTCCATTAAGATGTGGAAAGTTATTTCAACTGTTCCTCTCTTTCTTCTTTGTTGCTCTACAGGTCTTGGGGATTTTTCATATCAAAAGTGTCATAAAATGGGATGTTCATCTTTGCTCTTCATTACGCTGACCGTGTCTCTCTCCTCACTTGGAAACATTATTCAAATTTCACATTCACCGGACACCTCTGATTCAGTCCGAAAGACTCGAAGCACAGGCAGAAACAACGATGCCCCGTATGGCTTGGCCAGTGAAGTAATCCTCCATTCAGAGAGCAGCAGTGACTCTGTGGAGGGCAGTGGACATAGTGTTGGCAGCACAGCGTCGCAGGAACTCATGAATCGGACTGTCATTCCAAAGGAGCCCGAGCGTGCTGGCAATGAAAATCGCTCTGTGTCTGAAATCACATTAACTACAGCACCAGCACTTACTCTACACCACTCAGGGGCTCATGACCAAGGAGCTGGCAAGCCTAATACTTCAATTACAGGATACACTCACTCCAGTGTTCACACTATCTCAGAGGAAGCTCTCTTGGAAGGCAGCCACATAACAACCAAGGAACACTTAAAAGAGAGTCATATATCCACAGTAAATGAAGATTTTCTGGATGGTAAGTGAACATGGGTTAGTTAATTGAAGTCAAAACATATGTCATAGATTCCTAAAACATTTTCTTTAAGTGAATATGAAGATATGATCTTGCAAAATATTTAGTCATCAAAATCTAATGTGAAATGAAAATAATCTCCATTAGCCACATAGTAAAATATACAATTCATTCGAAATGTATGTTTACAAAGTCACCACTGAATTCTCCTCCATCCTTTCTCTCCCTCTCTCTGGCTCACATTTTCAGGTTTGGACAACCCTAAACTCCCTGTCCAAAACAATACGTTTACTTCCACGATGAACCAGAACCTGTCAGGACCTGGAGGTCCCTGTGCGCTTGGTCTCAGTCCTTGTGTTGTTCTTCCAAACTTTAATGGCACCAGTCTGCTCTGGGATGACATGAAGCGCACACTGGCATTTGCCTGGGAACTACACGTCTTTGGATCTGCCAGCCTTTTCATATTGATAGCAGTCCTGGCAATTGTGGGAATGGCTAGTGCCTGCACTCTTCCTCATCCACTCTGTGACACCCTGACCCTGGCAAATAGTCTCCTGTTCCTGAGTGGTACTCTGCGTGGTGTCCTCCTTCTGCTTGATCCTTATGGTACCCGTCAGATCCTGTCTCGTGCTACTCTGGCAGCACTCCATAATGTTCCTCTGCAGCTCCTTCTGTGGGCACAGGTTGCCCTCGCTCTGGTCACACTCAGAAGGTTGAAATTATTACTTTTCCTGCTAGAGCTGCAGCACCCATGGGTGGTTGGAGGGCTGGCTATATCACATTGCACTCCATTACTTGTAGCAGACCTTTTCTCTCCAACTTTGTCCCCCGGTCTCCCTCTGTTGCTACAGACCCTCACCCTCTGCTGGGGCCTCCCATTGTGCATGGGAATCCTCACTAAGTCCTTTTCTAATCTACATCCCTCTCTCAGGTCCTCTGTACCTCAGTGGGTTCCTTCACAGAGGATTGAGAGGCATGCAAAGCGAGTAACGGCAGTGTGCGCCTTCCTCGGGTTTCTCTGCTGCAGCCTTCAGATGTATAGTCTCCTCTGGCTTTATGGCCTACTGGGGAACTGGAGGCGCTTTGGCTGGGGCTGGTGGCTCAGTCAGTTTTGGTCCAGAATTTTTGAGTCAGCTTGGGGATTCTCTTTGCTTGTCCTGGGGTCTTGGATCTTCTGGACGCCATCTAGGGGTCATTCAAGGGGCGATCATGGGCAGGGCAGAAGTGAGGTGTGTAAAGACGTGGAGGAGACAAGCCTGTGGGGTAGCGTCTTGGCCAGCATACAGAAAGGACCACTAAGGAAATCAGAGAAAACCTGGGAAGAGCTGATGCCAAATAACTGGGCAAAGTATAACCTGTCTAAAACAGGTTTCAGCAACATCGCAGTGTGTCCGTATGATGATCAGCCATCTACCATTATACCAGAATACAAGCCTGATCTTGTTAGCAATAGCAGCACTGACCCTCAGGCTGCACTACTGTGGCAAAAAGTTGGTGAACGCGAATGTATTCTTTCACTTATAGAATTTGACATGCAGCCCCCGTCTCCTATTAACCTCAGGCGCAGCATTGACAATGCCCTTCATCATGGACAGCTTGTAGCAGGAGGTCTGTTTACACCTCCGCCTCCCTCTTGGACCTACTCTGTGGGCACAGGCACCACTGACGGAGATGGTGGTACAACAACATTCCCTCCAGCTTATGTTGGCTACGAGTGGACGTTGGATACAGAGTCTATTTCTGCATCTCTAGACCATTTCCAAACTAAAGAGCCGATACAGTCACCCAGTGCTACCACTGATTATAATGGTAGTGCTGGGTCTCCAGCTACTGCACATCATGGGGAAGAATCTAATTCAGCGTTCTCAGACGTGATTCATCAGTATGACTGGTCTGATGACGATGTCACAGACCTCTAAGCTGTCTACTAACTTCCTACTATAAATCATCCAGCCTTCATGAAATGGAACAATCACGTTATGTGGACAGTAATGCTCTCGCAAGGCATGGCCTCATCTAAGTAAAATCTAATACTGATAATTAAGTATTTAAATTACAAATATTCAGCATCTAGAGTAGTCAGTATCGCACAAAAATCAGTCTGCGTC
>LKNJ01008523.1:0-10403 GCA_002120245.1 Maccullochella peelii | reverse complement strand
GCATGCGCTGTGCCTCCTGCATGTTGGCCTGCGGTGGAATGTAAACACCGACCAGAATGAATGAAACGAACTCACGGGAGGAGTAGAAGGGTTTGCAGTTTATTAAGAAAGTTTCCAGATCAGGAGAACAGTGCTGACGAATCACTGTCACATCGTTACACCAGCCACTGTTAGTGTAGAAATAGATACCTCCACCTTTCGCTTTGCCTGAGAGAGCTGTGTCGCGGTCCGCTCTGAAGAGTTGGAAGCCTGCCAGCTGCAGCGCAGAGTCCGGTACCGATTCACACAGCCACGTCTCCATGAAACACAAAACGGAAGATGAAGAAACGTCCCTGTTTTTCCCCACCAGTAGCTGAAGTTCATTCAGTTTAATGCACAGTGAACGCACATTGGAGAGAAATATTGCCGGTAGCGGTGTTCGAAGTCCGCGCCGGCGAAGACACACGAGCACACCGGTACGTTTCCCTCTCCTCCGGCGTTTCACTGCGTGGACAAAGGTGAGGGCACCTTTGACCAAAATGTTCAGTAATTCCACACATGGTGCGAGGAGAGTTGGAAATAAATCCACAGAAGTTGTATGTCTGATGGTCATGAGCTCTTCTCTGGTGAAAGAGCTCCGGGTACCACGGCAGAAAACTGAATTAACAAGCAAAACAAGACAAAACAACGCGCACCAACACACCGAGGCAGCCATCTGCGGCGCCATCTTCATTAGCATACAAACAGTGTCAGGCTGTATCCTGGACACCATCAGGGCCATTGAAAAGCACATGATGCACCGCTTCCTCCCTCAACCAACCGAAGAAACCTGGACTATGGTGGCCAGGGGCTTCTGGGAGAAGTGGCAATTTCCCAATTGCATTGGAGGGCTTGATGGGAAGCATATAGCGATCACAGCCCCACCTAGGAGTGGAAGCCTCTTTTTCAATTATAAAGGGACTTTCTCAATTGTACTGCTGTCCCTTGTGGACGCAAACTACAGGTTCCTGGTAACACACAAATAAGGGATTTTGGTAGAACCGGTGATGGTGGCATGTTCAGAAATTCTGCCCTGCGCAGGGGCCTGGAGAACAACGCCCTCCACGTACCAACACCCCTGCCAGACGCTGAGTTCCTAGGGGAGGTGCCGTATGTCATAGTGGCTGATGCAGCATTTCCCCTAAAGCCATTTCTTCTGAAACCCTTTGAGGACGAAACCTCTCTCAGGACAGAGCCACATATAACTGCAGGCTCTCAAGGGCTCGCATGACAATGGAGAAGGCCTTTGGTATGCTGGCGGCAAGATGGAGGATCATACTCCGTACAATACACATGTTGGTGGAGAAAGTGGACACACTGGTTGTGGCAGCCTGCATTCTGCATTACTTTGTCACAAGGTCTGGTGAAGCAGAATGCAGACTGCCGTGGGACGGTGAAAACCTGCAGTCAGTGAATGGCCATCCAAACCGCGGTGGTCAGGAGGCATTTGCTGTGCAGGATAAGTTTGTGTAATATTTTTCAGAGGTATAAAGACATTTATTTCTCTCTTTTGGTCATCTTTTCTCTCTCTCTCTCTCTCTCTCTCTCTCTCTCTCTCTCTCTCTCTCTCTCACATCAAATTAAACAGTTTCTGACATCTATGTTTGTGTGACTAATTTTCTTTAATAACAGGTCTTGGAATGTTGTTGAATGCTAATGCAGACTAGTCTAAAAATACATAATTACTGTAGTGGCCTTACTAATGTCTCACTGGTTAAATGTTTTGTTTAGTAAAGTTATGATCATTCTAGCAAAATAGTGACAAATAAATTAGAGAAATATTAGTGCTGCTTTGAGCACATGAAGGGTTAATGGAAATATGCAATGAGACTACATTAGCTACAGTACAGACGGATGTTGATGTGAAGTGGAAAAATAAAATGTTGCACAAAAACAACAAAACCAAAACAGCCCTGGAGAGAATTAGGCCTAATTATTAAATTAATAACCTTGTTGAACTCTGACAGGCGATATTATTGTGCTGACCTTGCTCCACCAACTGATTAACAGTAGCTAGCTAGATGGATGGTTTGCAACCCATGACAGCAAACGCGTAGCAAGAGACCTTGATATCAATTTTCCTGGAGAACATAATTCTTTAGTCATATACAATACTATCGCGGGATATATATAATTGTTGTAGCTACCTTACCACCATCTCTGATTTGCAAAACCTAGCTAGCAAGCTCTGCTGAGCATCCTGACACAAAAATAAATTTTCTTACCACAAACTTCCAGCTCCCTGGCGATCTCCCTCCAGCCAGCTGCCACCTTATTTAGGTTTTTGCTGTGAAATGAGGAGGTATTGTAGACATACAACTTTGTGTATCAGCCGTTCGTCATCCATGATCCAGGCTTTCAACGCGAGCGACAGAAATAGAGACAGGGCGTCCGACAAAAGTTCAGTTCAAAACGTTGCGCTGCGTCGCTCGCGGCCAGTTAGGACATTCCTATAGAAAACAATTCAGTTTTTTCCCAGAGGCAGAACAAAAAACATCCAGGGTCCTTGTTCATATCAAGGCACTAAGCATGTCTGTGAATTGGGAGAAGAGCTCATTTCATCCAACACAGCAGACCACCTTTATCAGCCTATCTCTGGATTCACATTCAATGAGGCCACACCTGACTTTGGCACGGGGCCTACTACAGTCTTATCCTCTTGGGACAAGTTTGACTCTTCAGACATGGCTCAGGCTGCTGGGGATGCTAAAAGCTAAATTGCCCTCTGGGGAATGGAGGTTTTACCCTCAGATAATGCAGATTATTTGGGATCGGTATGGGAAAGCCCATGTAGACCTCTTCGCCTCAGAGTGCACAACTCATGGTCGCCTGTGGTTTTGCCAGTGCCAGACCAGTGCCCCTCTTGGGATAGATGCTCTCGCCAACACCTGGCCAAGGGGTCTTCTTTATGCATTCCCTTCGATCCCCCAGATAGCGCCCACGCTTCACAGGGTGAGATTGTCGGATCACAGGATCCTCCTAGTGGCCCCCGGGTGCCCATCGAGAATATAGTTCTCTACACTCCTCAGTCTGTTGGACGAGGGTCCTTGGCAGCTACAAGCGAGGATGGACCTTCTATGCCAGCTGGACGGGAGGGTTTGGCATCCATCTCCAAGCCTCCTTTAACTGGCTACTCTTAACTGAACCTTGAATTTGTGAGACCTTGCAGAGGACTCCTTCCACAGGGATGATGTATGGAAACTGTTGGGCTGTGTTTTGTTCATGGTGCAGGGTGGCCGGGCTGCCTCAACCTTCATGTGCTATATCTTTACACCATGGCAACATTGAGAGAAGGCCAGTCGGTGTGCATTACTGGATGACGCAGTTTCTACGTGGTGCAGAGTAAGATGTGCTGCGGCAGGGTCACTGGTTCTACAGGCCTTGAGGAAGTCACCCTTTGAGCCTATGGCAGGGGTGATCTTGAGAAATACGTAAATGAAAACTGATTTTCCTCTGGCATTTACAACAGCCAAGCATGTGAGTGAACACCACGCACTTTCTATCACTGTTACATGTCTTCAGTGGAAGGCAGACAGTTCTGGGGTGACACTGTGGCCAAATATCTCTTTCCTACCAAAGATCTTGTCCCCCAGCCATACTAATCAAGCCATAGAGCTGGAGCGATCCTCCCCAATTTAGATCGGAGGTGGAGGAGAGGGCCAATTTGTTGTGTCCAGTCCGGGCATTGCAGCTGTACATTGAGGCAATGCAGAGCTTTAAGCAGTCAGAACACATGCACTGTCTAAACAAAGACTGTGAGGCTGGTTCGATGTACTGCTAAATTCTCAGAAACGGCATTGGAGACAGTTTATGGTAGAGAAATGAACATTCAGTTCAGGGGCAACAGCTCTGGTGGACATTCCTGTAGTTAGCCCTTTGTGCCTTTATGTGCATAGAAAATGCACTAGATCTTTTATTTCAACTCGTGAAAAACAAGCGCAAAAACAAAAGTGTTGCCTTTATATTTTTGTTGGAGTTGTGCGGAGTCCTGTGTTTACTGCCACTGGCAGTCATCCAGTAATTCACAGAACTATAGTTATCTCCATAACTTCCAAAATGTATGCTTTATCAGAAGTCAGGTCCATTTTATTTATTTTATTTATATTTAGCCCAATATCACAAATCCCAAACTTGCCTCAGAGGGCTTTACAATCTGTACACCATACGACACCCTCTACCCTTAGACCCTCGAATCGGATAGTGGAAATACCCCTCCCCAAAAAAACCTTTTAATAGGGAAAAAATGGAAGAAACCTCAGGAAGAGCAACAGAGGAGGGATCCCTCTCCCAGGACTGACAGACATGCAATAGATGTTGTGACCTCCTCTCCACCACAAAGACCTGGAAAAACTACTGAAAGACTACACAAACTCACAAGAGGCAAAGCTCAAGCAGGACAACAACTTGTGGAGGTGTCCCCTTTCTTTGGTTGGACACCTTGTTCTCCATGCATAAGCAGGAGGCCACTTGGATGTTGAAGCCTAACAGTGGGACTTGGGCATTCTCTGGGATCTGGGGCTGGCAGTCTTTTCGGTAGAGGAGCCGTGCCTCTACCAGGGTCAGGTCCAGCATGTAGAAAACAATGTGATGGTACCATTTCTTGGACCTAATCTTGGTGCAGTGGAGGGCTATCAAAGAATCCAGAAGATCCACTCTCCCCATGCTCTTTCACAATAGTGGGGTGTGAGACACAGACCATCTCTTTCTTTTGTTTGTCCCATCTTTGCACTTCTGTGGTGGGGTTTGCTGCAACAAATGTGCTCAAGAGGGTCACAGGACAGTCAAACCACTTGACGGCTCTTAGGTTCAAACCATCGTGAGAGGTCATCTTCTCTTGGTGTGTTCCCCATCCTTTTTCCTTCATGGCACCATCATCCATAAACGTGCAGCCTGCAAAATGGTTCTTTCTGATAGTTCCGACACTATGGATATTCTTCTTCTCCAGAAGTACGTGCAGGTCCACACTGCAGAACCAGTTGTCAAAGGAAAGTTTGTGCAAAATGTTGGTGGGGATAGCCGAGGCCAAATGTAGCAGAATGTTTCCACTGGCACCAATGTCAGGTGATCCAGGATGGGGTTGAATGGACCCTGTGTACACGTCAAAGTTGTATACAATGCCATGCTAGTCTGCTAGAATGAAAAACTTGTAGCCCCAGCGCTTCGGCTTCATAGGTACGTACTGCTTCAGTTGGCTTTTCCCCTTGAAGGGCACCGTCTGCTCATCCACACAGAGCATTTCATCCACAGGGATGCTGCTGAAGCTGTCATTGAGAAAGTTATCCCTCACTGGTCCACCTGGTGAAATTTAAAATAAGGACTCACATTGTAAATAACTATGATGGAACACCACTATATATGAAACATTTATTTTTTGTTTAGGTTCATTAATTAACTTTTTTATCTTTAAAAAAGATATCTTTGAAAAAAGATATCATATTCCCATATCATGGAAGGGTATTTATTTTGCAGTAACTTATTCTCCTACTAGGTAGCCTACTGACGTCATAAACAGAAACACACACACAAACACACACACTCTCGCACACACACACACAATAACACCTTAGAGGATGAACTGTCTAAAACCTCTACCTGTTTCCTGTTTCTGCTTCTGGATCTGAATCTGTGCCTGACTCGGAACTGTCACTGCTCTCATCCAGGTTTACTTCAACATCATTCTCCTCATCACTGCCCACTAGCTCATCCTCACTCTCCTCTGGTGGAAGAGCTAACTCTGCCCTGTTCTCTTTCCCTCTCCCACATAAGAATCTGGCTTGTATGTTCTATGGATGAAAGCAGCATTATGTAAACTGGCTACACAGTCAAAAATAGCACAAAATGCTGCCTACAATTCCAATTACCACACTATCTGGACTATATCTATATTACAGTGTATTTGCCACCTGTATCTATCACATCTACAATATATTACCTTCTAGGAAGAAAATATTGTTGTTAAAACTGTATGGGCTTATTTACTAGAAATGCACACAAAAGTGGACCTACATATAATTTGGATGGGATATTGCAATTCTTTCTCTTAAACCTATGATTTCCAGTGGTGTAATTTATAATCCAGATAATACATTACAGTTACAAAATGTCTGAAATTATAAAATATAAATAAAAATAATGTTTGTTCCCTTTTAAAGGTAATAAAAGTTGTAAACATAGTCTCAGAGTAACCTAGTGCTATGTAAGTCAATTACATTCCATTAGGTTGAATGCACACAGATCACTTCCATATTGCCATATGGCAACAAATTCATTTTACCATTTTACAAAAAACTTAACATCTAAATAGGTTTTAATGATGAAAATGAAAAGTTAACATACCCCAGATAGTATTTCAATATTTTAGGTATTTTGCCTAAATATTCAACAATTAGTCAATTTTGGGAGCCCTCAGATCAGTGCTGTGTCCATGGCAAAAAGAAGTGCAAACAGGATTTCCTGGCCATGTGATGTGATCAAATATTTGTCCTATCAAAGTAAAAGACCCCTTTTCACAACTAAACAGTAAAACATGGGTTTTATTTTAGTGCATTTTAGTAAAATATGAGACAAAGTAATTGTTGCCATAGGGCAATTGGTAGTTGCACAGGATGACGTGTTTCTATTTCCACTTCCCTGAGTGTGCAATCGTACACTTCCGGTTCAGAGAAGAAGAAGGTACGAAGATGGCTGTGTTTTACACAAGATGCCTCCAAGACCTACCGAAGATTACCATCAGGGATGTTCATTGGCTAGTACAAGCGGCAAGCTCAGCTCTGAGAAGTAAAAGGGAAAAAGGGTTCAAGATGTATATATCTAGTTACATCGACAACTATGAAGGTAAGTTATATAGCGGGCAAGCTAGCTGTAGTTACTGGCTAACTATGACAAGTTGACAGGCTATTTGATCCAGTGTAAAATGTTTTAATGATGGACGATTAAGTGTATGCATAACATGAATGATGTCCAGTTCCCCACAATGTCAAACAAAGATTCATCATCAGGGAGAGTGAGCATCAGGGCTACCTGTTACAGGTCGATGAGAACGAATGAAAAGCCTCATGACCTCAGAGTAGGGAGAAAAAATAAAAAGTATTCATCGGTTCAAAGCCTCAATCAGGTTCATGTTCTGGGGTGTTGATGTGGCTAGGGTAGGTAACCTGTGATTTAAGATTCAAATAAGCTTAGTTAGCTTACGTTTTGCAACGGGTTGCATAGCAACAATAGCTAACATCGACTGGTAGCTAGGGCTACATCTTTCTTTTCGTTTTTTAAACCCTGTGTTGTAAAATGACAAATAAATGACATAAACCTAAACATAGCTTTCATGGAAACCCCAGAAACTGGTTGTGAATGCTGCCGTTCTTTACTGTATGTTTAGTATAATCCATGTAGGGTCCAGTTAACTTTACGGTTCATTGGCCAGTGGTAGGTAAGTGCTGATTGTGTACCCTGCACCTATGTTATGCTGTTCAACGTTCACAGTTTTACCAACACTATTTGAAAGTGAGTACATTGAGACAGGTGACAAAGGCTACACAAGATAATCTATTTGGATGACCTTAGATTATAGTATTCCAAACAGAGAGCAGAATTAGATTGTTTATTCTCTGTCTGTGCTGCAATTGTCATGGAGGTGTTGTTGGTGACTGCACACAAACTGGCAGCTGGTAGGCTCCAGCCTATGGTCATCTAAAGGTAGACGTGGGGGTGGAGGGGCATCTGGATGGTGTACTACAACTTGGCTCCCTGGTAATGGATGCTGGTAGGAGATGGGACTACTTTCCTGGACTTTCCCAAAAGCTGAGTCAACCAGTGGGACGTCCGCACTTATCGCCATGGTGGTAATGAGTGGTGCAATGTCTGCCGAGTCCTTGCACACCTCATCAACTTTGAGGGGCTGCCAGATCCAGATGTCCTCAAAGTTGATCAGTATAGTGGTTGTTCAAAGAAAAATATATTGCACATCAGTCTGTGGGAAATCTAAATGCCAAAAAGCAGTAGAGAACCATCTTCAAACTGCCATGTAAAAATAAAAATAATCTCCCTTCGCCCTAATGGTTGTAGCCACCTCGCAGTCTCTGTAGATGCGTTGTGTGAGAATATCCTCCTCTGCAAAAACAACAAAATCACACCAATTTAATTTCAATGTGCCACTGTCCATTTTCAAGTAGCTACAGTCCACATAGCTCTTTGCGTTGGGGCATTTAATTTCCAGCAGTCCAAAGGGTGGGCTCTCACCCTAACCAAGGAGCATCTGGGTGGATGACAAACCCACAAGGCCAGTAATTTGTGTTTTTTACTCGGCAGTACTCCTGGATGGCAACTGGTTGCAGTGCCAGTCCCCTCTTCATTGCAGCCATTTGAGCTACTTCCTTTTGAATTCTTTGTGCCAGGTTTTCAGCAGAACTCTGACCTCTGACATGGCATATTTCCCTAAATTGGGGAGAAGTTATCCTTGCCCTCCTGACATGGTGCAATTCCACAGTGTTGCTCTGCTCCCTGGTGGCAACCTCTATTTTCCCTGCCAATGGCTAATGTAGTGACTGTAGATTGAAGATGGTTCTCTACTGCTTTTTGGCATTTAGATTTCCCATAGACTGATGTGCCATATATTTTTCTTTGAACAACCACTATACTGATACTTAGCATTGATTCTTAATATATTACCGTAAATGTGCTTGTACGTGTGTACAGTTATGCTGATATGTAGATTTACTTGAGTAAAAGTAGTAATACCACACTGAAAATACTCTACTACAAGTCCTGCATTCAAAATCTACTTAAAGTATCAAAAGTAAAAGTACTCATTGTGCAGTAAAATGTTCCCTGTTAGTTTTTTACTATTATATATGTTGTTTCATATGTTGTTTCTGGAATAATAACGTGTTTTTACTGCTGTACATGTTTATGGTTGTGCTAATTTTAAATACTTTATATACTGTTGTGTAGTCGAATCTACAACAATGCATCATATTGCCTGCCTATATTTGTTAATAAATATTTTAAATGTAATAACCTGTAATCAATTCAATTCAGTTTTATTTATATAGCGCCATATCATAACAACGTTATCTCAATCAGCAACAACCTGATTTTTATTTATTTATTTTACACAAGTCTACAATTTAAAGTCCACAGTTGGAATGTCATAAGACAATCTGCTTTGTGAAGCAACCCAGTAGTCGAAGTTTCCCTCTGAAGTAGTTGAAAACAATGAAAAATCATTCATTACCTCAATAAAATTCAAAAAGTTTAATCATGTCTACTTCTGTCTGTCCCTCTCAACTGTATGAAATTATGCTCCAAACATGGCTGTTATAAAGAACTACTTACTTGTCATGCTGCTAGGAGCAGACCAGACTACATGATGTAGAGTGACAGAGGGGCATATAGCCGGGCCACCAGTAAACTCAAATGGGAAAGAATTAACTGCAATAATCCTTCAGATGGTGATTTATTTATTTTCTTTCATATGAATGCCATCCACAACTAAAATCACAAAGAGTATTCAAGTTGGGAGTTGCAGATCTCCTCAATGCTTCCACACACAGAAAGTGGAATGTCTTTGTCAAAAAGTTTGTTCTGTTAAGTTTGCTCTTTCACCCTCATGATGCACCTCTCTACATGGACCCGCAGACGTGCAATGGATTGAGTCTGTCTGACATCCTCCCTACTTATTTGGGTGGTTCTTGAGAGAAAGGCAGGCCGGTAAACCTTGCACGGAGCCAGATTGTCCACAAGGAACCCTTTGTCAACCATAATTGCCATGTCTGGTGTGAGTAGGTTTGCGATGCCAGACAGCTTGAAGATCTCACGGTCACTCATGGATCCTGCATACAGGCCAGACACAAATGTAATGGCACCATGGGGTGCCATTCCAATCTTGGCCTTAAATGTAGCATGTGATTTATATGTGGAAAACACCTCACTCTGCAACAGGAGAGAAGATGGAGTCTGGCAGAATATTTCAGTGCAGTCAAGCACCACTTGTGTGTCAGGGAAAGCTGAAAATAATCCTGCTGGCTGTGGTGCAGTGAAAGCCAATCCGTTCTGCTTGATCCCTGAGAGGTACATGAGGAACAGAAACAGCTCATCTATGGGTGGAAGTTTACTGTGAAAATAAAAAAGTGTTAGGCCTAGATATTGTTATACACAGTGGTGGAAAGTAAGTACATTTACTCAAGTACTGTACTTAAGTACAGTTTTGAGGTACTTGTACTTTAGTATTTCCATTTTATTCTACTTTATACTTCTACTCCACTACATTTTGGAAGCTTTAATTCTGCATAATGAGTACTTTTACTTTTGGTACATTTTGATGCTAATGCATCACATTTAAGAATAGGCTTAAGACTTTCCTCTTTGATAAAGCTTATAGTAGGGCTGAC
>LKNJ01008516.1:0-15887 GCA_002120245.1 Maccullochella peelii | reverse complement strand
TTGAGTTAGTAACAAGCATTAATGTGATACAAGTGCGTACAGATGGAGAGGGAGAGGAGCTCAGTGCAGCGTAGGAAGTCTCCCAACAGTCTAGGCCTATAGCAGCATAGCTAAGGGCCTGTCTAGGCCTTGTAGCAGCATATCTAAGGGGTGGCTCAGGGCTCACCTGAGTCAGCCCTACTAAAAGCTTTATCAAAGAGGAAAGTCTTAANCAGATCCAGACTCCGTAGCTCCGCAACCCCAGATCCAGACTCCGTAGCTCCGCAACCACCGATCCAGATTCCATAGCACCGCAACCACTGATCCATACTCCGCAGCTCTGCAACCACAGGTCGAGACTCCGCAGCTCCGGAGGCTGAAAATACTCGGAGAAAGCAATAGAAGGAAAGCGAGAAAGAGGAGAGAGAGCAGCAGAAGGATAGATAGAAATAGGAGAGAAGGGAAGCAGTTGAGTTAGTAACAGGCATTAATGTGATAAGAGTACGTACAGATGGAGAGGGAAGAGGAGGAGAGAGGAGCTCAGTGCATCGTAGGAAGTCTCCCAACAGTCTAGGCCTATAGCAGCATAGCTAAAGGCCTGTCTAGGCCTCTTAGCAGCAAAACTAAGGGGGGGCTCAGGATCATATTTTTCTCCCCAGATGTATAGGTAGGTTTACATATGATGTGTGCAAATATATGTGCAAACACCAGAGCATTATAAGTGTTTCCATGAGATGCAAAAATCCTGAAGACAGTCCTAATAACATTGTGGTCTAAGATGTGTACTGTGCAATCGCAATGTCCCCTGCTCTGTCTTCACTGTGAAGAAATAAAGGCAAAAATTCCCTGCAAAACACGTAATATTTAGAAGACTGAAGAAGTTGTGCACATTACTTCAGTTCTTGATACAACAACAAATCCACGTGGTTTAGGTTGCATTGGAACCATCATTTTGTTTGTGCTGAACACTGACGGAGTATCAATACACCTGAGGAATGAGACTGACTTATGCGTCACGTGCACCAAATCACCGAACAACCTTGTGAATTGCAAAACACTGTGTATTTGAGGCAGAGAGAGGTCGGAGGATGCGTTATGTAACTATGCAAACAAAATTCCAACAATGGCGCTGCCGTGCTGTCTCCTGCATTAGATCTGGTCTACCAGTCTGGTTTGTTTGGTATCCAGTTCTAGCAAAAAAAAAAAAATCACACAAATATCAGCCATGCAAATTGCCTTTTTTCTTTATCACATCTTATGAATTTATATGGCAACAAATCCAGCTAAATGTACGTTTCACCTGTAGTACTCTGTGCATTTTTCACTACTTCACAGCCGTTGGGAAGACACCTTCTCTTGTCATGGGAGCGATTAGCATCAACTGATGACACGTTAAAAACTGATGGCAAAACCATCAACACAATCAATACTTGTTTAGTTACAAATGCACCATTTACAGTTTTCTGTACATGTGAAATTAAAATAACATGATTTAGTCTTACTTAAAGAGTAATTCTGGTATTTTTAAACCTGGGCCCCGTTTTTACATATTTGGGGATCTAAATGACTAATGGGTAAAAAAGGTTTTGGGGATTGGTCCTGTAGATCGCCTCAGCCAGTAGCGGGCTGCAATGGCTGCATCGTAATCCTTGTGGGCAACTGAGCCTGTCAAAGTCCGTCCACTAAAAGTGCTTGTTTTGCCACTGACCGGCTCAGATTGTTATTCTAAGACCCCAAAATATGTAAAAATAGGGCCCAAGTTAAAAAATACCGGAATTACCTTTCAGAAGTAAACACAGCCCAGTTCAGATGGTTAGTGTATTTGTTATGAAGCTGTACTCGAAGACAGTAGCAGCATTGCAACTTTACTAAAACACACTGTAACAGTGATAAAACCAGGGCTGGTTATGGATCTAAAATCAGAAATACCTGCAGGTGTCACAGCGTCTTAGAATGAAATTAGCAGATTTTCTGTGGTTGCCACTACCTCTTTTCTGTATGTTTAGGCTGGGCAGGTGACAAGATATTAATTACTGTAACAGCATGCTGGTGTGAGCAAAAAACAACACTGATCCAGTACCCTTTCTTCATCACTGCAGCATATTTGCCGGTCGTCCACTCTAGCAGGATGGGGGGAGCTGTACGGACGCACAGGCTACAACTACATCTTCTCAGGTACAACGCACGCAGGCACGCGCACACACACACACACACACACACACACACACACACACACACACACACGCTGGCCTGAACCCCTTTCCTTGGACTAAACATTTGCATTCCTTTGTATTGTGGAGAGTTTGTTGTTGTGAGCAACCACCCTTCACATACACACACACACACACACACACACACACACAACCTAAACAGGGGAAGTTGTGACTGACTTATTTTCCATTGGAGGACAGCGTGTGCTCTCTGTGAATAGTTGCAGTAGCTGTCAGACAGCTGTCAAACTCTTCCTATTTTTATATTTATGTTCCTCTGGGAACATAAATATAATCATTTACATTTATGGGATCATTTACAGTGTAAAAATGAACTTGTGTCTCTGAGTGCTCTGCTGTGGACAAACTATGTAACTGTTACTTTTGGGCCACCATATATACTGATACGGATAAATCTGTGATAGCTAAAATCAGACAATAATATCGGGCAGCTGATTCACTGGTTGGGCTCTAATATAATCTTCTCCTCAGCTGTTTGACAGTAGAATGTCATGCAACATATACTTGTCTCTATAAAAATATAACTTTAATGACTAAAGGATGCGTTTCAGTGGATAACTTCAATAAAACTTCAACAAAAAGTACCCAAATGTGACTGAGTATAAAGAGGAGGCTAAGATGGCAGTAATAGCAGTAGTCTGTCATTTTATGTATTTCAAATGTTCAATCACAAATTGAACAATTTGTGTCCCTGATATCTGCATTCAAATTTGCCTAGCAAATTGGCTCTAAAAGGTATTACATTTAAAAACTAACAAGGTAGGCTGGTGTTTGAAATGACGATTATTGACTGAAGATATTCACCTTCTGTTTTGTTCTAGGGGGCACTGATGACACTTGGACAGAGTCTGAGGAGGTTCTAGAGGATGACAGCGCAGTCAGGTAATCAAACCACTTGTGACAACAATAAAACACAACAATGAATGCCTCAGTGGAAGTGTTGAACCCTATTCACACAGAACTAGTATTACCTGGGGACCTCTAGTGATTTGTAATAATGCGGAGGTTGTCTGTGACCTTAGTCCCGTGCGAATCTGCCATGGCCGTAATTTGTAAAGTAAAAATTCCACCGTAATGACCTACCATATTTCGCCAAACACAGAGTTCCTGTGATAATATTAGTCCTGTACAAATCCGCATCTCTGTGATTTGGGGTCCTATTTTTTTTTCCTTTGCAAGGTTTTGTTTTCTCCACGCTTTTTTTCTGCCTCTTTCCAGGTCGAGAATTATAGAGGCTGCGTTGGCAATTATAAATGAAAGTTTTGTGCAGACAGGCACTCGAGCAAGGCGTCTTTGTGAACCATTTGACCAAATTGCTTTTGGTAATGTGGTTTACCCCACACAGCAATTAAACTGAGTGTCTCAAAGGCGGCGTAAAATGCCTGTTTTTCTTCTTAGCAGCTCTTCAGGAAGTGGATGTTATGCGGAGTCTTGACATCATATCCGGGGGATAATGATAATGTCAGTAAATTCAAGTAAAATACAGGCTTGTCCCGTGTGAATGCGCAGCGCGAAACACAGATGTGTGTGTGGGGTCATTTCTAAATCATATGAGGTCCCTTGGTAATACTAGTCCCGTGTGAATAGGGCTTTAAAAAGTAATACGTTACTGACTGAAAGACAATTGTTAAACTTTGCATCAAAGTAAAATGTGTACCCAGAGAAAGTCAATTATTCTATCAATCTTTCTCTTATTAATTCTCCTCCTACTTCATTTACACTCTTTGTCTCTCCCTCTGTCCCTCTGCTCCTTCTCCTCAGGAACGGGGACTCCCAGCTCTTTGACAAGGTTCGAGGCCACGACATTAAGCTGCTACGTTACCTCTCGGTTCGCTACATCTGTGACCTGATGGTGGAGAACAAGAAGGTTAAGTTTGGCCTAAAGTAAGGAACAGCATGGACTAGTTCATCCACACTCTGGCTGTTATTTAGGTCACTGTTTCCATTGCACTTTGTAGGAAGAAACCATATGGGAGGCATCTGACGATTGACTCAGTGTACTTGGATTTGGCTTCAGATTTTTCTGCCATGAATTGAGTTCGGTGTCTGGGTGTATGTAGTGTGTTTGTGATTATGTCTAAGCCTGGGAGGCTTGTGATTTGGTTTAATTTTATCCAACTGAATGTACATACTGTATATACAGCTTGGTAATTATTGTCACGTCATTCATAGTATTTTAGTTTCTAATCCACTGTAGCTTTTGATAGCGGCTGTTAGGTTACATGTGGAACAGATGGTACTGGTGCTATTTTGGGGGTGTACTTAACTACAGATGTTTGACTGAAAATGCACAGGGAATGATCAGAAGAGCAAGTAACATGCCAGGACAAAATAAAGAAGGATGTAAGGAATGACATGGAATAATGTTAATGCTAGAAAGGCAGGGAACGGGCATTGGACAATTATACTTTTCTCAAAATAACATCAATACAATATATTACTTTTAATACTGAATTATAAGAACACATAACAATTAAGACTGGGTTGTAGAAAGTGTTACACATAATGTGTAATAAAGCCCCACTGCCAGCAGTGTCTTTTTGCATATGTGCCAAAATATATATTGATACTGCTATAGCTATGATTTATTGGCCATTTTGGCCAATAAAATGGCCCTGTATTGTGTACTAAAATACTATACGTGTCCATGAATGCTTACAATGTATCTCGTCTGACTCTTTCTTTGTGTCCTGCAGTGTGACATCCTCTGAGAAGGCGGACAAGGCCCAACGCTATGCAGACTTCACATTGCTCTCTGTGCCTTACCCAGGTAAACAACTACTGTGACGTTTTTCAGTCGCTCCACTAGAGCTAGGCCCATAAATTGCCCGGGCCGATGCTGTTTATCAACAGATATTAGCATATGGCAGGTGAATAGGTATCGCTGTATATGTCGGCAGATAAGAAGTCTTCCATAGACGGTATCTCCACACTTGGTTTTAGCACTGTGCCAGCGCTGGAGAAAGGTCTGGCTGAACCCATTATCATTCTAGTATAGGGAAAAAAAAAACACTCTGACTTGTTTGCACTTCTTTAAACCAATCACAGTCATCTTGGGAGCGGTGATAAGCCCAGGATGCAGCAACACGTGCCCTTGCAGTGTAAACGGATGCAGATAGTGGAAGGGGAGGAGAATTCTGACTGAAATAGTCAATAGCAGGCTTATGCCCACCACCTACCACTTCCTGTGAGTCAGATTAGCAGATAAGTAACAAGAGACTGCGGTACAGAAACGCCATAGATCTGTATGAGGTAATAACACACTTGCACAGCTAGTCCACCGGAGAGCACTGACTAGTTTATTTTTACTCTCCTCAGTATACTGTATATCGTGGTCAAATTTCTTTAAAAACACACACTTAACAAATCCTTATCATAAAAATTGTCTATGTTTGTTGTTGCATTTATGAAAAAAATCAGCCGATATATCATTATCAGATTTCTAATATCTATATTGGTATGAGCCTCCAACAGTCAGTATCGAGCAGGCTGTACACTCCACTGGCTGCTTTGCCTTTTCTGTCTGCCTGACTGGAACAAACCGCTTTAGGAACAGCGCTGGGCTGTGCAGTGATTCTGGTGTAGTGGCTACAGAGGATAGATACACATGGGTACACGAGCCCCTGGGACTCCCAGAGACAAAAAACACAAAAGAAACTCCACTGGGGTTTATTTTCCTGGATTGGAATAAATAGAAAAAATTGGGCCTATTCAGGTAAAATCCAGAGCCCAATCAAATCTTAAAAAGAAAAATTATTATCCAGATACCTTACCTGCTTCTCTGAACCAGACCCCTGAAACAAACAAAAAGAGGGCAAAAAAGCTTTCCAGTCCATTACAAAAAAAACATACAATATCTGTGTGCCAAAGACATTCATGAAAACCGTGCAGATTACCACTTAAAAGAAAGTAGCAATTGTGCATATGCACTGTTTCATCATATAGAATTTAAATGGAGCAAAAGCGATGCTAAGATTATTGGCAAAATGTTTTTTAATTAACCACCAGTCATATCTGACACAACACAATTCTGAATGACACGAAACAGGATTTAAAAACATAATAAAACAGTTTGCACACTGTGGTGGAAATTCTGATTTCCCTTGTGGAGAAGTGAACAAATAAAATGATGATTCAACAAACAGCTGTCTTTTGTAGATTTATTTAAGCGAAAGAATAAAAAGTAACAAATAAGGAGCAAAAATAGAATCAGTAAATAAGCAAATAACAGGTAAGGATAAGGACAAACACAGAAGGAGCCAACAGAGTCAGTCTATTTCAGCTGAAAGGCCAGAGATCATACACACGAGCTGTGTGCAATGAGTCTGACCCCGAAGGTCGGAAACAGTCACATATTTATAACCGCATGAAAACAACCAGGCAAGGGAGACATAATACTGTTGGGCCTTGGCCTAAGCATCTGTNACTAATAAGATATAATAAGATGTAATTTGTATCAGTTTAGACAAAAAGTAGAAATAATATGTTCAATTCAATTCAATTCAGTTTTATTTATATAGCGCCATATCATAACAAAGTTATCTCAGGGCACTTTTTCATAAAGAGCAGGTCTAGGCCGACTCCTTATGTTACCAGTTCATGAGGAGAGGAATTCCTTGGTGTGCTATTGGGTATGGAAAAAGACGAGAGAAAGGGAAGCAGTTGAGTTAGTAACAAGCATTAATGGGATAAGAGTGCGTACAGATGGAGAGGGAGAGGAGCTCAGTGCACCATAGGAAGTCTCCCAGCAGTCTAGGCCTATAGCAGCATAACTAAGGGGTGGCTCAGGGCTCACCTGAGTCAGCCCTACTATAAGCTTTATCAAAGAGGAAAGTCTTAAGCCTACTCTTAAATGTAAGGAGGGTGTCTGCCTCCCGTACACAAACTGGGAGCTGGTTCCACAGAAGAGGAACTTGATAGCTGAAGGCTCTGGCTCCCATTCTACTTCTAGAGACTCTAGGAATCGCAAAGGAACCCTGCATTCTGGGAGCGCAGTGCTCTAGTGGGGTAATGGAGTACTATGAGCTCTTTAAGATATGATGGTGCCTGACCATTAGGGCTTTGTAGGTTAAGAGAAGGATTTAAATTCTATTCTGGATTTTACAGGGAGCCAGTGTAGAGAAGCTAATATGGGAGAAATATGATCCCTTTTCCTGGTTCTTGTCAGAAAACGTGCCGCAGCATTCTGGATCAACTGGAGCGTCTTCAGGGATTTATTGGGGCAGCCTTATAATGGGGAGTTACAATAATCCAGCAAGATGTAACAAATGCATGGACTAGTTGTTCTGCATCTTGCAACAGGATGTGCCTGATTTTTGCAATGTTACGTAGGTGAAAAAAGGCAGTCCTTTGTTTTGTTTTATGTGGGACTTAAAGGATATCTCATATCCAGATCAAAGATAACTTTGAGATTCCTTACGGTGGTGCTGGAGGCCAGGGCAATGCCATCTAGAGTAACTATGTTTTTAGATAATGTGTTTCAGAGCTGTTCGGGACCAAGTACAATAACTTCAGTTTTGTCTGAGTTTAACATGAGAAAGTTGCAGGTCATCTAGGTTTTTATGTCCTTGAGGCATGCTTGAAGATTAACTAATTGATTGGTTTCATCTGGCTTGATCGATAAATATAATTGGGTATCATATGCATAACAATGAAAATGTATAAAGTGCTTCCTAATAATATTGCCTAAAGGAAGCATATATAAGGTGAATAGAATTGGTCCAAGCACAGAACCTTGTGGAACTCTGTGACTAACTTTGGCGTGAATAAACCTGATAAGAACTCTGAGAATTCAGATAAAAATTCAGAATACAGTCCAGGAGCGCAGTACACTATAACAAATAGAATTGGCTGTAGTGTTTTCCAGGTTGGGTGTGAAAGACTAAGAACAAGGTTTTCAAATGGTAATGTCCAGGTAATGATGTGGGCTTTGTAGATAATTGGCGGACTTTCTGGAGAAGACCTGGTCTGATTAGGAGAGANGAATTTAAGTGGTCGGGGGGCAGACACCCTCTCTATGGAGTTTAGGATTAGGGGACTGCAACTCTGCCTCCTGGTCTCAACTCTGAGCAGTCATGGCTTTGGGCCACTAATAAACTTGGCCAGATTTCTAGATATGAGAGCAGCCCCGTCCAAAGTGGGATGAATGCCATCTCTCCTAATCAGACGAGGTCTTACCCAGAAAGTCCGCCAATTATCTACAAAGCCCACATCATTACCTGGACACCACCTCAACAACCAGCAGTTGAATGATGACATGCAGCTATACATGTCATCGCTAGTAAGATTTGGTAGGGGCCCAGAGAAAACTACGGAGTCCGACATTGTCTTTGCATATGTACACACCGACTCAACATTAATTTTCGTGACCTCTGAGTGGCGTAATCGGGTGTCATTACCACCCACATGAATAACAATCTTACCATATTTACGCTTATCCTTAGCTAGCAGTTTTAAATAGGATTCAACGACGCCGGCCGCTCTGGCCCCAGGGATGCATTTGACTATGGTCGCTGGCATAGGTGTCAATTGCGTATGGCAAGGTATGGCAGCTCATTTACTTATGAGTAGTAACACGCTGTAGGTGACTGCAGGGTATGAACCACACGGATGTCTTCAGTTACAATCTGTTTATTTCACCACCATCACATGCACAGCTGTCTGGTTAAGATTTCCCTGCATGGTTTTCAGTAGTTTTTTAAACTTCCCCGATGACACTTTTGTTTGACGTCCTCCATCCTTAGCTAGGCTACATGATTTTTTTTATTTACTGCCTGTGTGTGTCACGTGTTGTCACGTAAATAACAAACCCCAGCACTGAACAGGAAGCACCATGTCAAGAATGACGTGCAAGTCATTACATGCAAACATTAGGCATGTGAATGTGAGAGAGAGCTATGTCTATTTCAGCAGGATAGTAGGTCCTGTCACACTGCCATACCTTGGCTTTTGCTGGAACAACGCCCCTGGTAGCTGGTGTTGCTAACTTCATGTTTCTCACAATAGAGCTACCAATAACCAGAATTCTCAGCGGGTGTGTCACTGAGTGGAGAGAACCTGTTAGAAACATGAACTGGTCGGTGAAAAACTCAAGGCATACAAATCTCATGACACATACAATTTTGTACTTTGCGGTCATGTCAGGACCTTAAATACCGAGAATACGGCAAACTGCACTTGCATGGCTGGGTTAGTATTAACTGTTTTTCATTGTTTAATGTATGTTAGAACAAAGATTCTGCTGCTATAACTGAGACTAATGACCATCTTTTTTTACATTTTAGAGCTCACCGATGATGATCTAAGGGAGTTAAGAGGCCTTGCACCTATTGCAGCTATTGTAGCTCACCAGTATGGACCTCAGTGACACAGATTCTGCATCTGAATCGGACACTGAAACAAACCTACCACTAGCCACTTACATCTGTTCGTGAGAAACAGTTAAGGGGCCTCCCACCACATGTTCTAAAGGAGAAGAGTCTTTGAAAGCAGCAATGATATTTTGTGGTCCCAAGGCTTAGGCCTAGCTAAGTTTGTGCTCAGTGATAATGTCAAGTAAATGTCCTATCACATATATAATATTGTAATAATAATTAGTAAGTTAGTATAGTAATAATAACACAACCGTACGCCCCATTAATTCATTAAATGTTTACATAAATACTGAGTGATGTTATAGCTAAACTGTCTATGAGCAATTTGGTTTGTTTACATGCTACTTCTGCTTACATGCTAATGTTGCTAACGTTGGTCAATTGTGTTTACAATTATGAAATAGCCTACTGAGAATGCCAGCTTTCTGGTTGCTGCTGTTACTAATTTATCNAATAATTAGTAAGTTAGTATAGTAATAATAACACAACCGTACGCCCCATTAATTCATTAAATGTTTACATAAATACTGAGTGATGTTATAGCTAAACTGTCTATGAGCAATTTGGTTTGTTTACATGCTACTTCTGCTTACATGCTAATGTTGCTAACGTTGGTCAATTGTGTTTACAATTATGAAATAGCCTACTGAGAATGCCAGCTTTCTGGTTGCTGCTGTTACTAATTATCATCATTGATTTTGCCTTTGTGTGTGATAACAGTGGAGAAAATCTTGCCTGGTATGAAATGAGCATTGCAGAGACGAGAATCGCGGGTGATTTCATCCAGTCCGTCCTTGTCCTTTTACAGTTTTTGCCGATTGCTTATACACTTGTTGCGGAATTTGGCTCATCATGTCAAAACTCTACATACAAGCCAAATAAGACAACACTTGGAGCTAAACATCTAACTTCTATGTCAAAATGAAACCCTGAAATCAAAACCTAACAATCCTTTTTCAAAATGATATTTTTGCAACAAAATGATGCACACATGCAGCGTGTGAATTACTCTTTCAAAGCTGCAACAACAACACAACACACTGATGTACTTTATACAAAACACTGCTGTCAGGATGGAACGGACAGACACAGCAAGCGCATCAGAGGCCACTTTGTATACCTTTTCAATTTTCTCATACAGGCTTCTGTGAAACATTGTTCCAGTACAGTAAACCTACTCACACTTCAATGAACACAAAAATAGAAAGGCTTCAGAAAAAAATATATTCAACCTTTTTTTTTTCCATTGAAAGTACAACAACAACAAAACACAAAGAAAAGCAGAATTACAGTAGAGTAATCAATACAGTATCAGAAATATGTTTGCATCTATTGACTGGTCCCCTTTGTTCTTGTCCTCCTACTCCTACTCCTCTCCCTCTCTTCCTCTCGCTTTCACTGCCTGCATATTTGCAAAGTTCTCACAGAAGAGGTGGGCTTATGTGAGGTCTATTTGTAGTGCTAAGGCTCAGACTGATTGGTGTTCATTTAGTGTAGAAGTGTTGTCATGTGTGTCTGTGTTGCCAATTTCAGGTATGTTTTGCATTTTGAATAGAAGTATTTTCCCAATGATTGCAAGAGATTTCATTCTTGAACGAAGTGTTTAATGTAAAAAACAGTGTTTAGTGTTTTGTAAGAAGTGCGTTGCAGAGTTGCAAACAAAGTGCAAAGCAGAAAATATGTTTGTACTTTTAGTGCCTTTGTTTAAGGCATGGTTACAAAAGTTAAAGGTTTTGATGCTTTTGTCTAAGCATTCACTTTCAGTGTGTAAACAATTGGCAAAAACTGTAATGACTTGCAACCATAAATGTCTGTGTTTAGCTTCAAAGGGTGTCTTCGACATCTGTATTTTATAAAATTTATGTCTTTTTTTGCATTCCTATTCTGACATCCTACGGCACAACAAGACATTTCTTTTCCTTATTCCAGGGATCTCGCCCGTTTTCCTTATGGATGTATAAACTTATTTCCTTTGTTTTTCTGCCACCACAATGCATGTGTAAATGCAGTGACACAACCCTGATGTCCACTCCAAATTCGTCTATAGTGATTCCCTGGATATGGGACCCAAAGATGGCGCCTATTCAGTCCAATAACAATTGCTCGCCTGGCACATACGCTAAAAAAACGTTTCTAGCTTCTGGGTTTACTTCCAGGGTATGCGGCCCAATGAATAGGCGTAGTAGTGTTTCTCCCCCGCTGGCCCCACCCGTAAGTTCCCGATCGGCCATTAGACTTTACATTGTGATAATGTCACTGTCATGAGGTGGACTCTTTGTGGTCTCTTGTCCGGCCCTAGTGTTTTCCCCGTGTCTGATTATCTGTTGATTTGCCTCACCTATGTCTCGTGTCTCACCTGGTTCTGTTTCCCTCGTTAGTCCTATGTCTATTTATGCCTGTCTGCTCCCTTTGTGTCTTGTTGGTTCGTTGTGCTCCATGTTCTATGTGCTACCTGCCTGTTTCTCTGCGTGCCTGTCACCTACCTGCCTGTTTCTCTGCGTGCCTGTCACCTACCTGCCTGTCTTAACTCGTAAGCAACAATAAACCTCTTGAAAACAACTCCTGCCTGCGTGGTCTGCGCTTGGGTCCTCCACTTACCTGCTACCTGTGACAGTCACAGTTTTTTAAACTGCTTTTCTCAGCTCAAGGAAAGTTTTACAAATATAATGCCTCCATGGATCAAAAATTCATAATAGAGTCATTATTGACCTTGTTTGCAGTTCGAGGTGTCCTGTCAACAGTTTTACAGATGTCTCTTTTACAATGGTGGCCTATGGGGAAAATGCTTTTTGGGCTGTAAAATGTGGAGAGAAATAAATATTTTGATCAGTTTGCAATACTGGTCTTGTGTGTTGTGTTTAGTCAATATATTCATGTACTTCAACAATACCTCTGGAAAAAAATCAAACCCAGACTATATCATTAGAAAAGCAGAAATATTAAAAGTGTTTCAGAATGAGCTCAACAGTGTGTAACTCATTCAAACAGGATCAGATCATATGAACCATGTGTGTGCCATACGGTGACAAAATTGGGTTTTTATAAATGATTGTATAGTTTTGAAGTGTTTCATTTTACAAAAGATCTTAGGTGTTCTGCTAGTTGTGTGTGTGTGTGGTTGTGTGAATTGTGTGTAGTGTTTTGACAAATTGAGCTCTGTTTTCAAAATCATGCTAAGCAATTGTAAAAATCTCTAAATTTCCTGTGGCCAGACTCAGCCTTTACCATACAGACACATACTAGTGGGTTGGAGGAATATTACACTAAAACACAAATCAAATACATGGCTCCTACAGGTGTTGTGTATTTGCAAACCACATTGCGTTTAGGCAATTATGAAACATGTTTTGTTTTTGTTAAGTTATGGCAGGGAATTAGCTCCATAGATAACTTTCCCCGCATGGCTGAGTTAAAAATAAAGATGGCAGTCCTTCCCCTTTTCTCTTACTCCAGCACCTATTCCTACCTACTGAAAAGCATTTAGACCGGGCCAAACCTGCACCTATACACCACAGTGCCTATAAACAGAGCCTGTGTTGGCAGGAGCTTTGGACATTGGAACAGCAGCAACTGTCAAAAGTTCAGTACCAGCACAGCTAAGCAGGCCAACACTGGAGATTTATTTTCATGCACACACATAGCAGGCATGCCCTTGCACTGAGATGTCTGAACACTGATTTATTGCTGAACTCTGATAAACTGCTAAAATCCTCAACAGGGTTGTCATCGCAAGTCAGTATTTGTGCAGATCATCATAAAAGTGTCTCATAAAAGTGGGTGCAGCACACACAGGCAGTTCTCTGCCAGTATTGTGTATGTTTGTGTGTGTGTTTCAGGTTTCTCAAGTGTCCTGCTGGGTTGCCTGGTCATTACATCCCCACCTCTGCCTGTTCGCCCCACCTGGAGGAGACAGCCAGGCTCGATGGTGATTGGACGACCCCAGAGGACAGAACATTTAGACTCATTTGTCAAACGTTATGAAGATCATTGGAGGCCAGGTGGTGTCGCTCTGCAATTGTGTGTGGCTGTGGCTGTGTGTGTGTGTATACACACCAATATTTCAGCAGAGAGGAATGCCCTTCGTTCAGCCTGTTTGATAATTAATGGCTGTCAGTGTCTCTTTAGCGGAAGAAGGCGTTGACAGACAGAACTCCAGAAATGCAGGGAATGTGTGAACGCCTCACAGGAGTGGATGAGGGTGGAGGAGGGAGCCAAGGGTGAGGGGATGCAGTGCAGCATCCCTCCCAACCATCTGTGGCAGATGATCCAGGTCACCAAACCTGGGATATCACCCTCATTTGATTCCATGTGAGGAATTCCTGGACATCTGCGTAAGCTGTGTGTGTGTGTGTGTGTGTGTGTGTGTGTGTGTGTGTGTGTGTTTGGTGGTAATAGTTGACCTAGTCAAGTCCTTCTATCATTCTGAGGCAGCAGCAACAAGAAGAAGCATTGCCAGGTGTGTGGACAATCAAAAGTTCCATTGTTCACTAGGTGTTTTGGTTTGTGTTGTTGTCAGTATGGTTCATTGAATATAAAACTTAATAACAGTTGTACATTTCAATGTGAAACTATTAAGATGACTTATAAACATGATTTATACAATAAATGAGGTAGAGAGATGTCACAAAGGTCTAGCATTAATTATAAAACATTTTAAGGATACTGTTTTTACATTAATGAAAAAACCCTTTAACAAAAAAGATTGACAATTTAATTGCCACTTATTCTCTTGAAAATGTAAAATTAAAAAAAATACTAAATCTATTATGATTGCAACTAACATGACGCAAAAGTATGTTAAGTATTTACACGTAAAAGTTTATTTCTATATTGAAATAAAATAGCAGTTATGTCCTAGGGGGATATGTTATGAAGTTTGATTAACTTTTGGCAACTGAAACTACTTTGTTAAAGTTAGGGGAAGATCATCTTCATGGTAAAAATAAATGTTGACTGTTGTAGTAGACAGTATTGAAGTCACACGCTTTGTAAACCCAACCCCAAACCTATGTAACACTATGTCACACTACAAAGGAGGACAGTCATTTACACAACTGCAAGATGTTGATTGTCAGGAAAATGTAACCATAGGTTGTGTTAAGTGTGAGGATAGCCATAATAGTCACATAATGTCACTCCCTTGCCACAAGGAAATAGATGTGTCAAAGTTTTTCTTGGATAAATGTGTAGTTATTTAAAACTAAAAAGCAGTCAGGTTTTAAATGTCATCAAACTATTAACAATGAACCTCACTCTACTTACCACTTTAATGTGATTTTGTCATATGTAGGTTATATGACTCATTTGGGCAATTAATATGTAATGCACCTCCCATGGCAGCAGCCGTTTATTCCAGATGTCATGTGATTTCCTGCTCTTCCTCCTCATCTCTCTACATTACCTCCAGGAACAGACTAACACCAACCAGCAGGGCCATGTTCTCCCAAAACTACTGAACTCAAACATTCCAGAAGCTGTGAGAGTGGCAATTGGTGGAAGGAATGAACATTCAGTGGAACAAATACCTTCAACATGTTTGGACTACAAAGACAAGGAGACGGGAAGCAGTGAGATTTATGGGAAATGTGATTCTTTGAGATATGAGCACTGACAATATGCTGTATGTTTAAACCCGATTTTGTCCTACACCTACTACCCATTATATTTCATCATCAAAATAAAATCTAACTTTATTTACAAAGCATATGTGAGTGCAGAGTCAATTGAAAGTGATAGGCAGTGATAGAAACAGGAAGGTAAAGTGTACAATGTAACAAGTAAAGCTTAATACTCCCTGATTTAGTTAGAGATAAATTTAGATTTCATCTTAGTCTCAGTCCTGATGACAAAAGTCCATGTGAGCTTTAGTTATATTTAGTCATTGCCCTCAGTTTTAGTCCATTTTCATTTGACAAAACCTTCTGGCATTTTAGTTTTGTCTTAAAGCCATGAAACTTTAAGTCTACCTTTAGTCAAGACCAAGTCTTAGCACTTTAGTCCAATTTAAGCAAACTGCTTCCAGATTAGAATCAACCTGCGACCAACATAGAAAATATTATGAAGAAAGTAATGAGAAAAAACATTCAAAAGGTGTAGCCCTCATACTAATGGAACATAGTGCAAAGGTGGGAAGATCTAAAAACCATACATCAGCAATGTTATTTTCTCATAATTTAGCCTAAAAGAAGCACAACACATTTGATGAACCTTTACAATTTGTTGGGATGTGGGGTTTCCAGCATGTTGGTGTGGGACCCAAATGCAGACATCTCAGAGGGTGAAGTAATGAAAACAAGTTTATTAA
>LKNJ01008511.1:0-13865 GCA_002120245.1 Maccullochella peelii | reverse complement strand
CTAAAGAGACAGCTAAAGAGTAAGCTAAAGCTAAAGAGTAAGCTAAAGCTAAAGAGTAAGCTAAAGCTAAAGAGACAGCTAAAGCTAAGAGAAAGCTATAGATTAAGCTAAAGAGAAAGCTAAAGCTAAAGAGACAGCTAAAGAGAAAGCTAGAGTAAGCTAAAGATTAAGCTAAGAGTAAGCTAAAGCTGAAGCTAAATATAAACAGAAAGCTTAAGAGAAAGAATAAGCTTGAGAAAGATAAAGATAAAGATAAAGCTAAAGCTAGAGAAGCTAAAGAGAAAGCTAAAGAGAAAGCTAAAACTTAAGAGACAGCTAAAGAGTAAGCTAAAGCTAAAGAGACAGCTAAACAGTAAGCTAAAGCTAAAGAGTAAGCTAAAGCTGAAGCTAAATATAAACAGAACACTTAAGAGAAAGATAAAGCTAAAGCTAGAGAAAGCTAAAGATAAAGATAAAGCTAAAGAGAAAGCTAAAGCTAAAGAAACAGCTAAAGAGAAAGCTAGAGTAAGCTAAAGCTGAAGCTAAAGAGTAAGCTAAAGCTGAAGCTAAATATAAACAGAAAGCTTAAGAGAAAGAATAAGCTTGAGAAAGATAAAGCTAAAGATAAAGCTACAGCTAGAGAAGCTAAAGAGAAAGCTAAAGAGAAAGCTAAAGAGAAAGCTAAAGCTAAAGATAAAGATAAAGCTAAATAGAAAGCTAAAGAGTAAGCTAAAGCTAAAGGGAAAGCTAAAGAGAAAGCTAAAGCTAAAAAGAAAGCTAAAGAGAAAGCTAAAGCTAAAAAGAAAGCTAAAGATAAAGATAAAGCTAGAGAAGCTAAAGATTAAGCTAAAGAGACAGCAAAAGATAAAGCTAAAGCTAAATAGAAAGTTAAAGAGTAAGCTAAAGATAAAGAAAAAGCTACTTTTCATACTAACACAACACTTCCTGTCTGTTTCAGAATAAATGTGTTTTATTGTGAAATCAGCGGTAGGCCTTTCCCGTGGAACAAAGTGAGGTTAGCTAACGAACGCTGAGCTGTGACACGGTGAAGCTGAACTGAATAGATTTGGACATTTCAGATATGACAACGTCTCCACAAAGTTCTGCCACTGAGTGAGAAGACATCACGCTGTTTCCTACCAGGTCATCCTCCTTGTAGTGCATCTTGGACGTGTGTCTCCTCATGCTGTAGACGGTCAGCAGCAGGTACATGAAGGCAAACGAAGTGTGCAGCCACAACAGGTTCGTCCTGGACACAAAACAAACATTTCAGTTTTACAGAAATCTCTGAAAATCAAAAGTTTTTATTTTTTTCAAGCAACACTGTAACTCCAAGACACCAAGCTAGGCTAACAGTTTCCCCCTGCTTCCAGTCTTTGTGCTAAGCTAGGCTAAACCATAGACTGTATATAAAGATGGACGACATGACGGCTCCCCAAAACATCTGGATCGCCCCCGGTGGCTGGCTGCAGTACAGCTCATAAACCCCACCCCCTCACTACTGCAGACTCTGGCTCCAGATGACGTCACCAGCGCAAGATGGCGGCCCCCATATCTGGGATACTTTGGCTACAGTGGGAAGTGGAGATGCATCGGCCATCTGAATATACAGTCTGTGGTCTTTGCAGGTCCACAGATCACAGGGTTGGTGGTTCGATCCCCGGCTCCTCCTGTCAAAGTGTCCTTGAGCAAGACACCGAACCCCAGTAGCTCGTACGGTGGCTCAGGGCAGCATCCGGGCCAACACTGAAAAATACTGACGAGCTTTTTCTGGGTTTATCTACAAACTAAAATGAGACTGACGGCACCGCTGTCCCTGACTGACTGACTTTCTGTCGTCATCGTCTCTTTGATCGGGTCTTTGACAGAAAAGTTCTGATCCTCGATCTTCTGCTTCCTGCTGAAGAAGACCGGCATCGCCTCAGACTGTCAGCAGTGATGCAGGACTCACCCGGACTTCAGGTTGGCTATCGTGGTGCGTCCGAAGCTGTAGGCGTTGTTTTCTGGGATCAATAGAAGCACAAGTGAGAGTTGATCATCAGGAAGCGTTCAGGAGCGACACGCTCAGCACCGTTACTCAGTGCAAATATCTGATAACTTTAGTTACTTTGCAGACTCAGATTAATAATACTAAATATAATCAACAAATAAATGATGATGTATTATTGATTACAAGAAAATCAGACTTTATTGATCCTCTGGGGGAAATTCACAATCTCCCCAGCAGAACATAATGAACACATGAATGCATCAATAATTATAATCCAGTAATATCACATAGATTACTCTGCATAATGAGTACTTTTACGTTGTAGTATTTCGATGCTAATACTTTTGCACTTTTACTTGTAAACGTAAACTTGTTCCAGCACTGATGTTGCTACAAAAATAAACAGACTGAGTCCAGGTTGAGCTAAAACCACCATCTACCATCAGACAGCAAACACAGACCAACACACCTGCAGTGCAGACCTTCTGCTGACCTGCTACAGACCTGGAGACCTCCTACAGACATACTGCAGACCTACAGGCCTGAAGGAGACCTGCAGACCTGCTACAGACCTACAGACCTCCTGCAGACCTGCTACAGACCTGCAGACCTCCTACAGACATCTTGCAGACCTACAGGCCTGAAGGAGACCTACAGACCTGCTACAGACCTACGGACCTCCTGCAGACCTGCAGACATCCTAAAGGCATCCTGCAGGTCTGTAGCAGGTCTGCAGGAGGTCTACAGACATCCTACAGACCTTCTGCAGACCTGCTACAGACCTACAGGCCTCCTATAGATACCCTGCAGACCTACAGGCCTGAAGGAGACCTGCAGACCTGCTACAGACCTACAGACCTTCTGCAGACCTGCTACAGACCTGGAGACCTCCTACAGACATCCTGCAGACCTACAGGCCTGAAGGAGACCTGCTACAGACCTGCAGTCCTCCTACAGACATCTTGCAGACCTACAGGCCTGAAGGAGACCTGCAGACCTGCTACAGACCTACAGACCTCCTGCAGACCTGCAGACATCCTACAGGCATCCTACAGACCTTCTGCAGACCCGCTACAGACCTGCAGACCTCCTGCAGACATCCTACAGACCTTCTGCAGACCTGCTACAAACCTACAGGCCTCCTACAGACCTCCTATAGCTCTGGTCTGACAGCTGTTACCTTCTTTAGAAGGGGGTCCGGGTGCTCCTTGGCTTAGGAAAGCATCTTTACTGATAATTCTGACTAAAATCAATCAGACACAAGGCGAGAACACTGTGAGTCCAGAGTCTAGAGTCTGCAGGTTTCAGTTAAGCTGCTGAACTCTCAGAACTCAAAGAACAAACTCAATGTAATAACTGAACAGTCTGTAAGAGGAAAACGCTGTAAGCAGTAATGTTTGTCTTTCATCCTTTACTTCTATCACAAACCAGCGCCATCGTCTATTTGAGTTACAACTTGTTTTAATTTCATCTGGAAGATTTTAAAATCTAACTTCATCTTTAAAGTCAGGTTGTTATATCTCCAAAGGTAATCCTGAATGGATTCAATATTTAAAGCTAATAAGTGCTAAAACAGAAACCGTTCGCAAACTCTCAGCCTGGAAAAAGACAAGATCAGAGAAGGAAATATGAATAAACATGTAAATAGAAACAAGTTTTTACTTTCTCAATTCATTACCATGATATGCACAACGTTGGAAAGTCAGGAGTTAGCAGAAGCTAAAGTAGCTAGCTACAGGCTAGAACGGCTAGCTTAAATTTTGGAGGGAAACTTACTATTATCATTTCTTCTGTTACTTTTTCTTTCTTTACTTCAGTGTTTATCTTTTCTTAACATTAGTGGTCTGAAAGACTAAGGGCTGGCTCTGCAGAGCCCCTCTTACTGTCACAGTTGTCTTTAGAGTCTGGCCAGTATGTTAGTGATTGATTGATTGAAGGTCAGCTAGGCTAACTTTTAGGCTAATATGTCTAGTTTGAAATGTTAGCTATAACTAGCTAACCTCAGTAATTTGGAACGTTATCCGTTAACAGCAGGGACTCGTGGATAAATCTACAGATTATGAAGCGGTTTGTCTCGATCCAAAACAGCTTAAACCAACCAATCAGCAGCAGGCTCTGTGCGTTAGATCAGCAGTTCCCAACCTCCCAATAGGGCTCGCAAGATGAATCTAAAGGACCATGAAATGATTAGCAGGGAAAAACAAAACCCTGCTCTATTAAAGGGTTTATTTTTAATCATTTATTTTGAAATGCTGGAGTGTCACCTCTTTAGACCTCTAACATTCATTGACTGTAATTTATTTGCAGACGTGCACCCTGTGACAGAAGGCCACAAAATAAACTTTGGGAACCACTGGTCTGGACGGCTCTGATTGGTGCGATGCGGTTGCCGTTGTTCTCACCCAGCAGGTCTCCGGAGAAGTTGACGGGCAGGACGATGCCGACAGAGAGGACGCCGACGACGACCAGCAGGCCGATGATGTGGCGCTGGAAGGACAGATAGTGAACAGCATCCTCACCACACTTCTCCCTGATCTCTTCATCCCTGCAGGAGGACGAGGACGGGTCAGTCAACAGGGTCAAAACCAGATTAGGGTCCTGCATGGATCAAACACTGAGACCAGAACCTGACCCCACTGAACCTGACTGCTACCATCACATTAGAGTCCTGAACCTGACCCACATTTTGGCTTTATTTCATCATTACTGTCCATTAGCTGAGCAGACTAAGGAAACTGGACACGCACAGACGCAGTATTAAAAAATATAAATACTTTATTCTTTATACTTCACATATAACAAAACCTGAACCCAACCTGAGCTCGATCAGAAACCCAGTACTGCTGAGAACTGCTGGGTTTGAGTCGGGCAGCAGAACGTCATGTGACACCTGTAGCCACAGGTGGAAAGTAACTGAGTACATTTTTAAGGTACTTGTACTTTGCATGAGTATTTCCATTTGATGTTAACTTATACTTGTACTGCATCTCAGAGGGAGATCTTGTACTTTTTACTGCACTACATTTGTTTTACAGATCAAAATGATATTTAATCAACTAACAAATAATGTTTTATTATTGATTAATCTACTCAGCAGAATATAAAGTTATTAAAAGTAGCTCCATCTTCACCAGCTGCAAAATTAAAGTGATTAATGCATCAGTAATTATAATCCAGTAATAAATATGATATATTTTACTTGTTTCTCCACTGTATTAGTACTTTTACTGCAGTAACAGATCTGAGTACTTCCACCTCTGCCTGTAGTCCACTCTGGAACACACCAACACCACATTCAAAGTTTCTCCTGCCCAGCTGTGACAGCTACAAAACCACAGAAGAAGTTGTGCTGTCACCAAACAAAAGAAGGAGAACAGGTAAAGCGGCTGAGCATCGACTCTGGACTCCATGCCGGATGGAGGCCGGACAAACACGGCTGCAGCGTCGACCGGCGTCCACGTATCTTTGTTACAGAACAACGAGGCTCATGAGCTGGATCATAACGAAGGCTACAGACTCGGACGGTCTCATCTGACGAGAGCCTGAAGCTTGCATTCTGTTCATAACGTCCATCCTCAGATCAGTTGTTTTCTCACATTAGCACCAAACTGACCCTCCATCCCGCCAACCTCAGATAAACATCTCAGAAATGATGAAACGATACAAAAACACATCAAACGCATCAAAAGTGTACAGAAAAGTTAGAAGAAAATGACACAACAACACAAACTCTAACGCACATGTTTCTAATGTTTGAGACTGTGGACAGAAAACAAGCTGCACCATAAATACATCTACACTCACACTGTGTGCAGGAGCTACTGCATCCACCCTCCCACCACAGGTGGCGCTAACGAGCAACAGCACGTAAAAGAACACCTTTAACATGCATCATGTGAACACACGAGACTGTTGGAAGTTGAAAGCGATACTCACTTTATTCTGAAGATGGCCGTCAGCCACGAGCAGAAGCCCTGCAGTGAAAAACACACCATAAATATACACACACACACACACGCACACATGCACACGCACACAAAGACGACAATGAGGATGAGGAGAGCGAATGATAAAGGGGTCCTTACGTTGTCTCTCTGGTCGAAGTCGACGGAGCTGGAGACGGAGGTGAGGCGTTCGTAGCGATCGGGTGTCTCCGAGTGCATCGCCGAGGCAACGCTGTGGAGACACACAGGAAGGAGTCAGCTGACTGTTAGCTGTTAGCATGTAGCCGCTCTGACATTTGACCTCTGCGTCTGAAAGCTGATTGGACCCCTGAGTTTAGTTCCTCTGGTTCCAGAGTTCCTTTAACATTTTGGTCGCTAAGATCTTTGAGACACTCACACACAGAGGGAGCTAACAGGAAGTGGAATATTTAGGGGCTTTAAACACCAACGACTCCTTTAAAGACCAAAAACCTCTTCGAGTTTCTACGTTCACAAACTGAACTCTGATCTGAAAACCTCTGCAGGAACAGGACAGAGGTGTTTCCAGATGTGAGCATGCTAGCTAACAGTATGTTGTGTTTTGTGTGGAGTTAGCTAACTAGCTAGCTAGCACGTCACAGGGTTTAAGACATACAGCCTGTTACCTTTTGACCGGCTCATAGTTATCTCGGTCTCGTCTTTGGCTGAATTAACGTTAAAAATGAAGACAAGTGCAGAGCAGTGTTAGCATCACAGCCGTTAGCATCACATTAGTCAACAGAAAGTGGTCCAAAGACACCCTTTAAATACTGAACACACACACACACACACACACACACACAGTCAGTATTCATTACTATGGGGGGTGATTGGTGCCCCCTGCCACACTATACATGGACGTTTCATTATTTCCCCAGAAACCAACCGGCATTCAGACCTGAAGTGATTAGTTGATAAATCGACAGAAAATTAATTGGCTACAAGTTTGATCGATTGCGCGTTAAAGTCATTTTTTATGTAAAAACACCAAAACTTCCCTCGTTCCAGCTTCTCGTGTGAATATTTGCTACGTTTCAAGTTTTCTACGATAATAAACTCAACATGTTTGTGTTTCTGACAGCTGATCAGACAAAACGAGACTTTAGAATATGTTCACATGTGCTTCAGGGAATCGTGAAGCATATTACCGCTACTGACACTGATTAATCAATCGATTCTTAAAGAAGATAATTGTTGGTTGCAGCCCTACAGTTCTGCTATGATGGAATAATATGACGTGTTAATTAATTAACGACGTTTGATGAAACATAAAAACACGAGCAACAAATATAAACTGAAACCACCAAGATGGAGGACGGAGGAGCTGACACAGTTGATGTTGTTCAGTGGTGCAAATTTCAGACACTAATAACCCCCCATACAGACACACACAAACACACACAAGCTGAAATGAAGAAGAAGTCGTGTTAGTGCACCAATCAGAGAGCAGAACCCTGTTAATGAAACCAGAGGAAGAGGAGGAGGAAGATGTTAGAGGACAAAACAAACATGGAGGAAGCAGCAACATACTATTCCCGCTCCTCCAGGTCGCTGAAACGCTTCTTCAGTCTTCAGGATGGAAACAGAAAGAAAATGAAAAGCTGCCGACGTCGGCGGAACGACGACAATCAACAGGAAGAGGAAGTCTCTCTTCTGTCTTCTTAAAACAACATGTCCACATTTAAACAGTCAGTCAAGTCTCCATCGCCTCTGGGTAACAAGTGTAATCACGTCAAGCGGTCTGCTCCGGTGGTTCAAAGGACGGGTTCACAATACTTCTAGAAGATAATTCAAAGCTTCTGCAGTCAGAGTTCGATCTTTACGTACTTTGTGTTACTGTCAGCAGAGAAACGCTGTCCACTGAAGATCTCCACTGAGTTTGATTATCTCAGACTGCTGAAGCTTCAGATAAACTTTAGCTTTACACAGATTTAAAACGTGAACCCGTCCTTTAAACAGAATATAAATATTAATGAGGTATTTTATTCTCCTAAGTATCATGAAGTGACTCAGAGCTTTAGGGAACAACAACAGACGATGTTTGTCTCCCTGTGTGGACACAGGACGTGTCAGCATGGTGACCAGCATGTCTGAATACATCTAACAGGAAGTGAGTTTCTGTGACTTCCTGCTGTGACTGTGGCTTCCTGCTGTGTCTGTGACTTCCTGCTGTGTCTGTGTGTCTGTAGCTTCCTGCTGTGTCTGTGACTTCTGCTGTGTATGTGTGTCTGTAGCTTCCTGCTGTGTCTGTGTGTCTGTAGCTTCCTGCTGTGTCTGTGGCTTCCTGCTGTGTCTGTGACTTCCTGCTGTTTCTGTGTGTTTGTAGCTTCCTGCTGTGTCTGTGTGTCTGTAGTTTCCTGCTGTGTCTGTGACTTGCTGCTGTGTCTGTGTGTCTGTGGCTTCCTGCTGTGTCTGTGACTTCCTGCTGTGTCTGTGACTTCCTGCTGTGTCTGTGTGTCTGTAGCTTCCTGCTGTGTCTGTGGCTTCCTGCTGTGTCTGTGTGTCTGTGGCTGTGTCTGTGACTTCCTGCTGTTTCTGTGTGTTTGTAGCTTCCTGCTGTGTCTGTAGCTTCCTGCTGTGTCTGTAGCTTCCTGCTGTGACTGTGGCTTCCTGCTGTGTATGTGTGTCTGTGGCTTCCTGCTGTGTCTGTAGCTTCCTGCTGTGTCTGTGGCTTCCTGCTGTGTCTGTGTGTCTGTGACTTCCTGCTGTGTCTGTGGCTTCCTGCTGTGTCTGTGTGCCTGTAGCTTCCTGCTGTGTCTGTGTGTCTGTGACTTCCTGCTGTGTCTGTGGCTTCCTGCTGTGTCTGTGTTACAGGAAAGTGTTGTGGCCCCTCACACGGGTCCTGACACCCATGTTGGGACCCGCAGGTCTGTGTGATGCGGCCCACCTGTATGACATCACTCTGATGACGATGTGCTGTTTGATATTCAGAAACTGACCTACAGGTGTTTCGGACGTGAGGAACCTCTGGAGCGTCTGAGCGTTTCCTGCGAGTACAGCTGTGCTTACCTGTCAGCGTCGGTGACCAGCGCCAGGCGGCCGTAGTCCCACGCAACTTTCCGTAGAATGGAAAACACAAAGAGCAGCACCTGAAGAAGAGAGGAGGACTTCCTGTTACGAGGTCAGATAGAACAATGTAAACACATGCTGTAAGTCAGAGGTCAAAGGTCACTGACACAAACAACAAAGACTTGTTACAGTGATGTCACCGTGATGTCAGATCTCAGACATTAAGGTGGTGAGTTACGTGTTTTTACAGAACATCAGTATGTGGGTCGACCCATGAAGCCGCAGTACTGATTTTTCCAACAGTCAGTGAATGTCACAGCGGGAAAAACCAACAGTCCACACAGCGCAGCTCCCACAATGCAACCTGTTCCTTCAGCACAAACAAAGCTGTGATGCAGCGCTACACACGGACTCAACAGACTCTGACACGCCTGTCCCACAATGCATTGCACAAAGGAAACTGAGACGGGCTCGTTGGAGATGAACTCGAGACAGGAAGTGACAAACCCTCACTTCCTGTTCCGGATCTGATCCAGATGAATAAACTGCTGTCAGACTGATCTGTTACTCGGTCTTCTGTTTGACAGGGAAACTATTAAACTGTTACACGTGATATCTGTGATCAATATCACTAAAACATTTAGATTCAGATCAGTTTGCTGCTGTAGATCAATCAGCTGCTCTCAAACTAAAGATAAGTATATGTATGTACGTCTGAACCAATCAGCTCCCAGATGAGGGGAGAGCCAGGTGTTTCACATCATGCACTGGGGTCTTGCAGTCGTGATATCATGAGGTCATATCTTTGAAAAACTGACACACAGTCTGACTGACATCACTTCCTGTTGGTGTCCTGGCGGTAAACACCGTATGAAGGTCAGTATGCAGTTATGTGTTATAGATATTATAGATTATAGACACAGCAGCAGTCTGTCTGTCAGAGTCAGTACTCAGACAGACGTCACCGAACCATGTGACTGTTACCATGACGACAACCTCTCTCTGACCCTGAACAAACAGTTTTAATGACCGGAGCTCAGATCAGATCAGTCGAGCCCACAGGGTGAAAACATTTCTGCTGTAAGGATTATTTGGTCTGCATTTATTGATACTGTGTTTGTAAATGTATGATTCAATAGTCCAGGTTTGGTTAGAATGTTTTATAGTTTGTAGAAATGATTTATTGGCCCAAATGTTTCAGACAAGAAGACTGAAGAAAGTTCCAGAAACAAGAGCACTGGAACGTCCTTCATGATGGTGGATCGGAACCATTTCAAGGTCAAGCGAGCAGCGATCTAATAAAGGAATTGGCATGCACCCCTGGGTTTCTCCACCCTGTGATCCCGCCCCCCTCAGTGTGTGTGTGTGTGTGTCATACTGAGCGCGTGCAATGACGACTCACCAGGAAGCACATGAAGTCGAGGGCGAGCACGGTGGGCACTCCTCCGAACGGCAGCCCCTGCAGCACCGTGCTGCGGATGCGAGCCGAGTAACAGTAGTCATTGGACTCGCTGCGGGCGGAGCAGTTGTTCTGACCGCTGCACGCCTGGCCGCCGGCGAATATCGCCATGGTAACAATCAGCACTCTGAGCATGCTCACTGCCGCATCCTCGCAGAGAACCTGTAGGAGGAAACGGACACGTTAAAAAAAGTGAACTTTAACCTTTCAAGAAAAAATCTAAAACAAATAACTAATAATCTAATAATAATGTTAGCATCGTCTCTGGGAGCATTTTAGCATCGTCGCTGGGAGCATGTTAGCATCGTCTCTGGGAGCATGTTAGCATGTTAGCATCGTCGCTGGGAGCATGTTAGCATCGTCGCTGGGAGCATGTTAGCATCGTCGCTGGGAGCATGTTAGCATTTAGTTCAGAGCACCGCTGTGCCTCAGTGCAGCCTCACAGAGCTGCTAGCAGGCTGCAGACTCTGTCTGCCTAAAGAACGACACATCAGACTGCGTTGTGGTTATTCATCACTCTGTTCAGCCATCTGAAACTACACGACATTAAAAAATATGCGATTAAGTCAATCTTATTTATATTGCCCACTATCACAAGTCACACATTTGCCTCAAGGGGCAAAGGGCTTCGAATGAGGCAGGCATCACGTGACCTACTGATCCCGTTGCCACGGTAACCCTGATTACAGCTCCTGACCCAGTTTTTACACCTCGGCGGCCGTTTGTTACAAAACCAGTGACGGCGATCTGACTGATGATGTCATTGTTACATCACGTGGCTCCGCCTCTGACCGAACAGACTGAGAACAAAGAGACGTGAGGAAGCACCTGCACCCGCTGGCCAAGGTCATATACAGAAGTCCATTTAAAGATCACCAGAATATGACAGAGAAACCAACAAAAATCTCTTGTATTGCAATCACAGGTAATATATGAGTCTTAATGTCAAAAATATATTGATAATGCATCACGAACAAAGTTCATTTTAATGGATTTTGTCACTCCTATTATTATTATTCTTGGTTTTACTTCTAATCAGGATTTAAGTTCTGGTACTACAGTTCCCATAATGCTTTGGGGAGTGTAAACAGCCTATATTTAACATCAGCAGTGAGTGAATGAGCCGTCAGCAGCTCCTGGCTGCAGTGGACCCGTGGATGCACAGACAGCATCACTGGATCACTGTGATACTGAAGAGAAGCTACGACCAGCAGGATTCTCAGGCAGGTTCTGCAGCCTCGCAGCAGCCTCGGGGCTTTCGGGACGTTTCTTCTGGATCAGATAAGTGACACCAGAGGACAACTGGAGGTTATCAATGATCAAAACTGCTGTTGAGTAATTTCCTGTCGATCAACTAAACATTTCAGATCAATACCCAGCAAATGATCCCAATGTGCTTCCTGCTCTCCAGACGGTGAACTCTTTACATGAGAAGGCGCCACCTTCAGGACAAACGTCCCGCACGGCTGTTCACTCTGAGGACAGAGAAACCATCAGGATGTTGCTGTAATGAACCAATGTTCTGGGTGGTTCTGTGTAGAACGTGTGCAGTGATGGTCGGATCTGGAATATTCCACCAGCTCAGCGTCATTCAGAGGACCCCCCCCCCCCCGTTGTCATGGTGCAGCAGCAGCATGACTCATCTGAAGCCTCCAGTCTCAGAGCTGCAGACACACTGCAACACAAACAGTCACATCTATTCATCAGACCAGAGCATCACAAACACCTGAAGACCTCCTGACAGCTCCGGACACCTGATCCAAACCCCCATCCCCATTAGACCACACTATGTCCTTAGACTTGTCCTAGAAACCTAATTAGCCCTGTTAGTGTTGACCTGACTTTGCCCCTGATAGCTTAGCACTGGCCTTAGACCTCCACTAGGCCCTGTTAGCTTAGCCCTGGCCTTAGAACTCCACTAGCCCGTTAGCTTAGCACTGGTCTAAGACCTCCACTAGCTCCTGTTAGCTTAGCCCCGGCCTCCAGCAGGAATATGGCGTATGAATGTTTTTTGTGAATATGCATCGTATGTACATTATCCCCAGAGTTCATTATTTTGCACAAATGTCCTCTGTGGTCCGACTCTGGTGCTGTTGTGACGTGAATTTCTCCCGCGGGGATCAATACAGTCGAGATCTTAGTTTCTCTCAGCGAGTGTGATCAGGAGAGAGTTCCCAACAGCAGCAGGCCGAGTGTCACTGAGCAGGTGAAGCTTCTTTAGTGAAGAAACATCGAATCATCCGGCAGCTAAAAAAAGAAAACGTCTTTTCACCTCCTGCTGACGCCTGCAGCCCAAAGATAACAGCTGACTGTGTGTGTGTTATAAGATTATTTTTCAGCCTTTAGTTGACAGTTAACAGAGAGAGGGACAACACGCATCAGAGGTCTGGATTTGAACCGGAGACGTCGGGGTTACGTGGTACACAACACGAACACATTCACAATTACCATCATAAGTTTGCTCTTAAGCTCGACTATGAGCCAACATGTCCACAGTGAATGAGACCTGCTGACAGATTCAGGTTCTTCAGAGAGCAGGAACCTGCTGCCGTACAGACAGACACACGTCTCAGTCTGGAGTCTGGACTCAGTCTGGAGTCAGAGACGATGCTCAGTCTGGAGTCTGCTTTCACACCTTCGGTTCAATAACAAACCAAGAGGACAACATGGAGTCACGTGATTGAGCAGTTTTGGGTGATGTCACATGGACACCACAGAGGGACATCATGTGACCGTGACTGACGGGATCAATCAGTTCATTGATCTGCAGTATATCAGAAACAAGAGAAAAAGAAGCATTTTAAAGCCAGCAACGCGCTCGGCACACCTCCGGTTCAACTGCTTTTCACTTCCTGGCGTTTCAGAGAAAATCCTCCACTCACGTGCTGACAGACAGACCCGTTACCATGGTTACCAAACGATCTGGTATCGACAGGCTGTACATCGATCATGCAGGCCGAGAGTGAAAGCACACAGATCTATGCAGCAGAAACACACTTTGGGCTTCTGGACGTTCAAGTGAAGGAAATGTCAAAACAAGCAACAGGGAAAAATATGTTTATATTTTGCTGTTACCAACGTGCTGAATTTGATATATCGCAGTATATAATGCTGCTTTTTGTGACTAAGTTAAGCTAACTTATGTCAGGTAAAGAAAAAAGACAAACATTTTTAATAATATATCAGAAGATGGTATCAATAATTATTATCAATCAGCTCTCTGTTACTGTGTTGATTCGTCCTAAATGATCTACTTCATAGTGTTTGTTTACAACCTGACACACAGGAACTTATGTGTCTGAAGAGTAGCTACAAAGCTAAGCTAGCTAACTGCAACTGATTCTCTCTCTAAATATATACACACTCTATATATAAACACTCTCTCTATATAAATATATATAAACACTATGTATAAATATATAAACTCTCTTTATATAAATATATAAACACTATATAAACATATAAA
>LKNJ01008503.1:0-16313 GCA_002120245.1 Maccullochella peelii | reverse complement strand
TCTGGTTCTGCTCGAGGTTTCTGCCTGTTAAAAGGGAGTTTTTCCTCGAGTTTTAAACTCGACTTAGCGCCAGCATGAGGTTGACGTATATGTTTTTTTGTGAAATGTCGGACTATTGGATGGATTGTCATGAAATTTGGTACAGACTTTAATGTTTCCCTCAGGATGAATTGTAATAATGCCATTAGCCTCAGCTGTACTTGTGTTTAGTGTTAATTAGCAATTGTTAGTATGGTAACATGCTAAACTAAATCTTTAACATGAGTAGTACCTCGTGTTTGAGTGCTGATGATGGACAGCTGTCCTCCATGGAACTAGACGTTACTCTTACCTGTTAGGAAATGCAATAAATTAGGGCATAATTTATTTATTAGCCCAATTCACCCAGCTTCTGCCAGCGGATGTGCTTAAACAGCACTGAACGCTCAAGGGAAAATCAGTGAATTAATCAGTCATAATAACAACAATAGCTTCACTGGGTGTTGAGGTATTTGGATTTAAAATTTCACTTTTCAACCCCAGTTGTGTTTTGGAACCAAATCACATTTCATACTGAATACACAGATAACTCTAAAAAATTGCTTGTCCACACAAAATGTTGTGAATGTTGTGGTTAAGTTTATTACAATGTTTGCTTTTTGAAATTAAAGGGGATTTTCTCTAATAAACTCTCTCTATAAATCCATAAATATTTTCAGATATTCATCCATGTGAATGTTAGAGAGCTATTCCTGGAACACAGTGCTGTAAAAACAGCTTTTAAAGATCCCCAGCTCATGTGTTAATACCCAAAATATTTTTTAAATATTTGTCCTTCACTCTAGGTGATATCTACAGTAAGAAGACAAAACATACTTTTATAAAAACTTTCAATACTATTTCATTCAGATTCAAATCTTACACCTCAGTTGCTAAACTGATATTGAATTTAAAGCTGCATTAATTTTATTTTATTTATTTTTTGTGGTGGAACAAGCTGTAAATATGACACTGTTACATCCGGTCGCCAGGAAGCAACATTAGAATTCATTTGGAGTCTTGTCTCTGGCCACCTGATGAAATTAAGTCCAATACTCACCTTCCTTTTAGCTTGGTTGTAATCTCTTTTAGTTAGTTGCTAACTTTGTCTGTCTGTGTGCTGTTTGGTGCTGTGCAGGTAGTGTCCAGTGGGTTTATTACAGCTGCCTGCTGTAGCTGAAAACAATGTTGATGAGAATGGTCTGAATGAACCAAAACAGAAAGGTTTCAGGCCATAAATCCAAATCAAAGGGCTGGAAGACACTAAAACACGCTGTAGAGCTGAGGGGAATTGCAGAGTCGGGTGAAAATTCCCTGTGGTCTTGTCACTACAAACCACATTACACATATTGATTCTATGTCAATATAAGAATACTGATTAGTGCATTAAACATTTTTGTAACAAGAGAGATAGCATACAACCCTGAAAGGTGCTTGAAGTGCAAATAACTCCTTCCTCACAAAAAGTGCAAATTGCGTCATATGTGAAACTAATCCAGTGAAACTGCCACCTTTGTACCTCAAAAAATTAGCAGGTTCTTTAACCTAATTTCAATTCGTAGTCTCCCCGAGTTTTTTTTCTTTCTTTTTAAAGGTCTTTACACTGCTTTTGAAGGACCTTGCATAGATTATATTGCCTTTTGTTTTGCGAGAAGCGGGACATATGGATTTGGTTACCTAGTAAATCTTGGCTTCAATATAAGTGCAGCTTTTCACAACATTTGACATGTTTGTATGTGCACCCAACACACAAAAGAAGACTTTGGTATACATAGTGTCAGGCATTGAGTGAAACTGAGAGACTCGCAGCTCCGATCGCTGCAGTAGTGAGCCAGGCTGAGTAAATGAAAGGAGTAAATAAGGCGTTTGTGCCACAAGGAGGCCAAGCTGAACTGGCTGACCTGTGATTTTATTCAGGCAGTGTGCGGATGGCAGGGGATGGATCATGATTAAAACCTCCAGAGGAGAAGTATCTGTAAATATTCATTCTCACACTCAGAGAACTTAGTAGGTCCTGGCTATATGCAGAATGTGCTCAACTTGGCTAACTTTTATGTCACACATTCTGGTTTGTATGGGCTCCTAGGGCTCACTTAAAAATGACAAACATTATGTGGGCCTTTCTCCTGTCACACATGCTGAAAGGGGAATTCCACTGATTTTACACATCAATGTCTGTTTACAGGTTTTGGGGAGTACTACTGCATATGTGAAAATAGTTGTATAAAGCCCTTTGTGGCTCCAGAGGGAGCTGTGTGAAGTCTGATAAAATTGCCTCAAGTGATGTCACTTGAGTCAGTGTCGGTTGGAGCTTAAGACTACAAGTTTGAAGATGGGGGGTGTGCAGTTAGAAAGAAGTGAGCTTACCAGACATCTGTAGCTCGCTCCTCATCTCTGCTTCAGGCTAGAGGTTCCAGGCTACATTAGCCGCTACTAGAACAACACATCCAAAACTTCGACTGAAATGTTGTTGCGTGGAATAAAAAAGACGTTATCACTGGTGCAATGCTAAATTGGTGGAGTACTTTTAAGATGGGTTGTGGTTATGTCCTTGTCAGACTACAACTCCCAGTTTACCAGCCTGAGATCACTACTGTGGGTGAAGTTTCGTACTTGTCTTTGGCTCTGAACAAACGCTCACTCACATTAGCAACAGTTTTATTGTTTTGTATTATTTAAATATTGTTTTTTGCATGGTTATTAGTCTCACACTGTAAATAATAATCTGGATTTCGATGTGATTAAAGTGCATTTCCAGTTTATTACGTATGTCTTATTTTTATGGTTTTGCCTATCGTTTCTATTACTTATGACAATATTGTACTCACAAAGTTAATTGCTGAAATCTGGTAACAAGGCAACATCGCTACAATAAAATCAGATAGGGCAACAAACACGAGCAGTCAGCTGATCAGACAGCAGTTTAGCCCAGTTATCTGAAATACTTTATTTTGAAAAACGTCAAACTAAGTGTTGTCTAATCCAATAAATTTAGTGCTGACTGTGTGCAGTAATTCAACTAGGACTGCAATTAACGATTATTTACCAAACAGTCCAAAACCCAGCGTATTCATTCATCATATTTATGTTCTGTTGCCTAATTGATTAATTGACTAGCATTATTTTTTCAGCTTTAAATGCAACATTTTCTTTTGGAGGTAAAAAGGAAAGTGCGGCCACCCAAAATGGCAGTAGCAGACCTCGTTGCACAGGAAAACAGTGCGCACATAGCCTAAGTGCGGTAGGTCAAAATGAAGTCGGTCTGTAAACTGTGATGGATGTTTACAGCAGTACAGGTAAAAATTTTACCAATCGACATTGTTTTGTCTTACAAATAGTTTGGCTGACTGCTGGTGTTTTTTGCCTAAACTGACTTCCTTTTACGTGCTGCGTTCCCAGATTGCAATTATAATGGCCAGAACTATGAAAATGAGACCCAAGTTGTTTAAATCAGAATTATGCTTTAAAAGTAATAGTTTCAGGTTTTATTACTGACGGATAATGTTTATTCGCCTTCTCCTTTTCCCTGTAGGTTGAGTCAGCAGTACAGGTGATCCATCAGGGCCGACGGGAGGTGTTAGAAGAAGCCTGTCGCTCCTACACCCACAAACGCAGAGTCCTCATTCCTGAGGACCTGAAGCACGTCATTGTGGACGACCACCACGGCTTGCTATACTGCTACGTGCCCAAAGTGGCCTGCACCAACTGGAAACGGGTGCTTATGGTTCTGACAGGCGTCGCCGGGTCCCTCCGAGACCCACTGGCGATCCCTGCCAACGAGGCCCACGTCCCAGGAAACCTTCGCACTCTGTCGGAGTACTCCACCTCCCAGATTAACCAGCGCCTGCGCTCCTACCTGAAGTTTGTCTTCGTACGCGAGCCCTTCGAGCGGCTGGTGTCTGCTTACCGCAACAAATTCACACGGAGCTACAATACAGCTTTTCATAAACGGTACGGCACAAAGATCGTGCGCCGGCACAGGCCGGACCCACAGCCGGAAGCTCTGGAGAGAGGAAACGACGTCTCTTTTGAGGAGTTTGTGTATTACCTCGTGGACCCGGCCACCCAGCGAGAAGAGCCCTTCAACGAGCACTGGGAGCGGGTGCACTCACTGTGCCATCCCTGCCTCATCCACTACGATGTGGTGGGTAAATACGAGACGCTGGAGCATGACTCCCGCTACGTGCTACAGCTGGCCGGGGTGGAGGACGAGGTCAGCTTCCCTGCCTCGTCCAAGAGCACCAGGACTACAGGAGACATGGCTGCCCAGTTCTTCCACAACATCAGTCCCTTCTACCAGAAGAAGCTGTACAACCTCTATCGCATGGACTTCCTGCTCTTCAATTACTCTATACCAGCCTACCTCAAGTTTAGATGAGGCTGGGACATTACTCATCCACAGACTCCACTTGTTGAACTTGTGGAGCGTGGACAAGTATAGTTTGTTATTGACATGTTTCTCTCTGTGTGGACCTTTATTACGGACACTGCAAATACTGTTTTATCCTGATTAGAGCTCAAAAGTAAATTAAGAATTTTGCTGACAGAACTTAAGGCGGAAGAACGTCTATGAACACAGAGGATACAAGTAGGAGAGGACTTGTCAGCACAAAATGAAAGTTGTTGCATAAAGAAGGCAAATTATATTTTAGCCTTTGAATGTGTGAAATGCCATTCAGCTGTTTTAACTGTTTAATTACAGTTGTTGTCGACTGTTTCAAAAGTCTAATTTGTACAACAAATGTAATCAGCAGTAGCATAATTCAAGTTTAAATTAAATTAAAATCTTATTTAGACAGTGAATGTCTCCAAACATATGTGCCTTTGATTGTGGGCCTTATTTTCACCTCAGCAGACAATGACAACTTTTGTAACTGTGACTGTTTTTATTTTTTGTACTGTAGGAAAAAGATTTTGTGTAATTATTGTCTTTATTTATTGTTATTTCTGACTCTACAAAGTCAGACAAACCAAAATAGTTATATAGTTTCTCTCACAATTTTCAAATAAATGCATCTCAGCAAGAATTTGTTTATTGGCTTGAATATTGGAGTTAATAATGTTTTGAAGGCAACAATCCTGATGTTTGACACACAGAGTACAGCAACCATGACTTACCTGTGAGTCTTTTATTCTCTATTTCAATGACAAATCATGGTTGCAAAAATGTCATCTAGAGGTTTTTTACAAATGTGCGAGCACTACAAAGTCCAGTCAAGCTTGATGTTGCTGTGAAAATGACCATCTTTGGATGCTATTTTTAGATCAGTAAAGACAAGCATATTTCTAAAAGTGCATATCAAACAAGTGAAAAGGCCCCATACAGAGATATCCATACTAAATCATTTGTTCACAAAAATGGCACAAAGAAATATTTGTATTGTCAATACCTGGAATACGTACTAACATAGAGACAGTTAAGTGCAACAGGCTATATTCAGTGGCACTGTGCTGCACAAAGAAATAAAATATCCAGTAGAAACACCAAACTCAAAAGTTCATAGGAACACATCAGAGAACTGAAGGCTTATCACTGTTTAAAGGCACAAATCTACATAAAATAAATACGATAAAATCTAACATTCATCAAGACGGTGCAGCATCTGATTTATGTCAATATACATTTATACTCAGTTGTATATAATTATTGCCTTAATACAATCATTTGCCATCTAACGTTTAATTGCTGACAATAGGTGTACAGATGTGTCAACAGTTAACAATACAGTGATTCTACAGTATTTCCACTTGTATCCATTTTAGATGGATGTTAGAGCCAAGTTGGGTGGTGTTGGTATTAAGACCAGTGCAACTCCAGGTAACAGTGTTACAGTGCAACTATTGACCACAGTGAGCTGACAAACATGGAGACTAAAGTGCAAAATAAGTGCACACTTTCCTCACCTTATTCATTAAATTTTGAGCCAGGTTTCCACTTTTGTTGTTGCAGACCCTTATTTATGGTGTTATAATTGTGCTTCAATCCTGAGCACAAAGGGATATTTTCAGCACAGAAAACTATTTTTTTCAGCACATATAATAATTGTAGTAAAGATCCCTAGTTTCCTTCCCTTTTTTCTCCTTCCTTTGCTCATTTTCCTCACTTCCCTTTGGCTTTTCCTCCTCACTGATTAGCTCTGTTTTCACCCTTGCCACTCCTCATTTACCTGATTTAGTACACCTGCTCACTCCTTATTTAAAGACTGCACTCCCCATTCACTCACTCATTTTCCGACATTCCCATGGGGCGGCTGCTCAAATTCGGCAGCCCATATGTGTCTTTTTGTGTCTATCTCCTTTCTTTGTTGAGTTTTGGATAATCTTGAGTTTTGGAACCTAATAAACCGATGTTATAAGTTTGAAACCCTGTTCGCCTTCATTCCCAGTCCCATGCATCTCTAACTGGATGCCAGCCTGACAATAGTCCACTCCACACTGAACCTCCACTCCTTCAGTACAATAATAAATCATATAATTTGTTCAACAAAAAAATCTATTCTGTGCTCAATGGATTTATATGCGTGTTCATTATCTAAGTAACGTGTGTTTAGCACACAATAATAACCTCTCACTTGGTTTTACCCATTTCCTCTTCTCTGCCAGATAAGCAGTACCTAAGTAAGCTAGTTATTCCACCTACCCAGCCGAGGCATTATAAACATGTAGTTTCTTTAAAAAAAAAAAAGAACTTAAACTAAATCTAAATTAAAACAAATGAAGATATGATTTTGTTGGGCAGTGTGCTACATCTCATTTTAAAAGCATACTTTAGGTGGTTAGTAGTAATTCGTAAGTCAGCTACAGGGGCGGACTGGGACAATAATTCAGACCGGGAATCTAATGTCAGCCCAGACCGATCTCCACACATTAATAACAGACCATGTGTACGTTCTGTTGAAATATTTTCTCTGTTTACTGTTTATGCCAGTAACATATTTTTAGTTGTATTAATACACACAAAAACTGCTTCATAATACATCCAAAATAGTTAAAAACAGCTAAGTGTCCTCAGATTCAAGAGTTAGCCAATTGCACTTCCATAATTAAGAGTGTTTGTTTTGCACCTGCCATGTCCTCAGAGCTCTGACTGGACTTGTTGGACTTGTTGTGGTGTTGAGCATTAAGAAGCTCTGGCAGCTCTGAGTAACTGGATCACTTTCACATGACAGAACAGAGTATTAGGTCCTATTATGTTCCTGCTTTTCTACAGAGCTTGATTAAGTATTGATACCATTTATTTGTTTTTGAAACATAGAATCAACTCGGGAAGGGTAGTGAAATGCTGAGGGCTTATGCTTTGCATAATAATTTGTCTACAAAATAAAATGTATGTGCTTGAAAAAAATATTTTTTTCTGTCCTATTGCATGCACAGATGCGGCTGTGGCTCAGGAGGTAGAGCGGGTTGTTCACTGATCACAGGGCTGGCGGTTCTGATCCTTACTTCCACACGTCCAAGTGTCCTTGGGAAAGACACTGAACCCCAAATTGGTCCTGATGGTTGGCCAGCACCCTGCGCGGTAGCTTGCTGCTATCTAACCTTAACCCTAAAGTGTTATATAAATGTAACCATTTGCCATTTTACAGTATTGAGGCACAAATATAACAGGTAATCCTGTATTCTTTAATCCTCACTTCCTTCTTAAATCCATTGAACTTTGCAGTGTGTTTCAGACACAAGTATTTAGAGAACAGTACATTCAGGGTGTACAGGACCATGTGTGTGTCAAACTCCAGTCCCAGTAGAACTGACCATCAGAATCAGTCTGAAGCTCAGAGCCAAGAAGCCAGTCCCCAACAGGTCACCCAGAGCTGTGAGGTAGGGGATGGAGAAGTTGTCTGGATCCAGTCCCCTTTGCCACAGCCATCGCACCATCAGGCTGGCCACGTAAAGCAAAATCACCACCTGGATAATGACAATAGTTGGAGAAGTTTCAAATGAGAGTATCTCAGACTGGTGTTCAAAGACTCTTACAAAACTCATTTTTTTATTTAGTCTTGTAAGAGTACACGGGTTTTTTTTCTAGCAGTATGAGCAAGAAAGCTTTTATTGGCTTATCTGACCTGAAGCAGAGCTGCAGACAGGTAGCAGATGATGAAGGTGGGCGTCATGGCAGTATGGCCTCCCTGCACCAGGTGGATGGTGTACAGGAAGAGGAGGTGACCTGGGACTACAAGGATGACCAGGACTCTGGCTGATTTGGAGTTCACATCTGGAGAAACACAGACTAAGTAGTAACAAGCTGTGTGTACTAATGTGTCCAGTTTCAGTTTCCCATAAACTTTGCTCATAAACTTGGTTTCTTTCTAGTACAAACAAGACTGGTTAAAGGAATAGTTTGACAACTTGGAAAATACGCTTATTTGCTTTCTTACAGAGAGTCATTTCTGTAAGGTCTTTATGTAGCTGGAGCCAGCTGCTGGTTAGCTTAGCTTAGCATAAAGACTGCAAACTAGGAAACAGCTAGCCTGGTTCTGTCCAAAGGTAACAAAATCTGCCTACCAACACAACTAAAGGTTAACATGTTAGTTAGCACAGCGGTGCTTTGAGCTCACTGCTAACCTTGGCATTCTAACATGCTCACAATGACAAGGTAAACATGCTAATGTTTTAATTAATTGTGATTTTCAAATTGTCTGTTTTTTTTCAGTTTGTACAGATTAAACAAACTAGCAAACTGTTACCTTTGGACAGAGCCAGGCTAGCTGTTTAAAGTAGCTAAAGCCTGCTTGAAAAGTTGCTGCATTTCACATGTAGTCATTTGATTCATTCATTTAAAAAAAAAAAAAGAGTAATTAGGCTTTAATAATACTGTCACATGTTTTATTTCTTGATTCATAATTTCTAATGGGCTACATCCGTATACTGCACCTTTAAATAATGCATTTATTCTGTATCTGACCTGAGGAGCAGAGGGTAGCCCAGGGTCCAAGACATTTCCCACTCATTTTAAATGGAAGGGCTCCAGGAACACCCCAGTAGTGGAGGTAGGTTGACATCCTGCTGGCCTGGATGGCCACCAGATTTCCCCCTACACCTGCATGGACATGGAAAAGTGTAGCAGCATAGAAGGTGGAGATGTTTTGTCGTCTGAGATAAAAAACAAAATAAGTTCCAGAACTTTTAAAGTGGTTTTTATAACCAAAAAATAAAATAATATAAAATCATGTTGTTGTTTTTTTTGTTTTTGCATTTATAGTGTGTACAATCATACTAACTGCAACACCATCATTAATTGTTTAGCCATTGCAGTCACTGTAGAATATGAGAGTAAACACTTGGAGAAATGATTCACTGTCCAAGCAATTTAGCTTGAAATCTATTCAGCAGCGATTCCTTATCACAGGGTCCCAGAGGACTTTTTTCTCTGAAGGCTTGGAAAAGGCAATCTGGATGTTGTGCCATATTCATTGTAACACTGCTCTCCCCTCAGGCTGGTTTCATTAGGAGCAGAACAAAACCTCTTGGCTTGCAGAACTTTGGAGCACATGGATCATTTACACAAAACAGAGAGTGTTTCTGGCTGTGGTACTTGGACTTTTCTTGAGTATTTCCATTTTATGCTACTTTGTACTTCTACTCCATACATTTCAGAGTGAAATATTGAACTTTTTACTTATCTGCATGTATCTGACAGCTGTAGGAAATAGACACTTTGCTGATTAAGATTTTACATTATAAAACATATGATACGCTTAAATGATATGATGCAGTACTATAATCTACCCAGTAGTATATAAAGTATCTAAAATTTGGCTAAACTTAAAATTAAAATGCTCTTACATGTATTCGTAAGTGGTAAAAACTGAATATACCAAAAATAATATAATATAATGAGTACTTTTACTTTTGATACTTTAAGTACATTTTCCTGATATTACTTCTGTACTTTTACTTAAGTAAAATTTGGAATTCAGGACACTTACTTGTAAGGGAGTCTTTTTAGACTATGGTTTTTCTACTATTACTTAAGTAAAGGATCTGAATACTTCTTCCACCACTGGTCTCTGATCAACAGGGGCAAAAGGGGAGAGCGATGAATTGGAATGCAAATGCACTTCCTGTATTGGGATGGCAATACATGCCAGAGTCTTTAGTAGCACTGAGGCTGGCAGAGATGCTGCACAAACGGGGGCCAGTAAATGCATACTTGGCATTCTGATCAGGCTTGTGGTTTATGTAAAGACCATTGTTATTGTCTCTACTTATTATGCCGCTTTGTGGGCAACAAACTTCAGTCAGTGAAGATCTGGCCCTATATGCCTCTCTGAGGTTCCTTTGCTCAACTTCAGCAGCACTGTAAAACCTTATGATTGATTAATAGCCCAAATGTGAGGCCCTTTTAAAAGTCAAGCTCAGCCTTTAGCTCTGTTACTACTTTATCACTTCATGTGGAGATACCAGAATTTATAAATAATGTGATTAGCTGCTGGGCGTCTGTGGGCTCCAACAATTTCCACATGACATCAGTTGGCATGAGGCTTTTTTATTGATAATAATGAAGCTAATTATGAAGCTTAAATGTCATTCTTGAAACACCATACACCCAGCTCTGCTTACTCCTTAAGGAAAACATGTAAGTGTTCATTTCTTTGCTTAGAGCATGTGAACAAAGTGTCACAGATTGTTTCAGCTTCAATTAAGGGGATTATATCCACAATAATATCTATTTTAGGCAAAAGTAATCAAAGTTATTATTGAGTTACAATTTTCATCACTCGAGGCTTCTAAAATGAGGTTCCTGTCTGAGAAAGTGTCAACTGAGTTAAATGCAGTCCTGCTAAAATGAGTAATATCACAGTGTACAAATACTCAAGTATTTTCAGAAAAAAGTAAAAGTGCTCATTTTACAGAGTGGACCCTGTCAGTGTTATATTGTTATATATTACTGATTTTTTACTATGGATGCATTTAAAAATGAGCAACATTTTAATGTTGTAGCTGGTTGAGATGGAGCTAATGCTAACCACTTATTATACTAGCAATACTTATATCAATAGTAATGAATCATCAGGTATCACATCATTTGTATGTAAAATCTTAAAGGCCGTGCACACCCATAGTTCGCCCACACAGGTGTTTTCACTTATGTTGCCTAAGTAGTGCTGTGCTTGATTGACATCTCCCTCACCCTTCTGATGATTTTGTTGTACCTGTTGGGGCAGGGCAACTTACCCAGTTATCATTCTTAGTGCATAGATTTAGGTGAAAATCACATAATTCCCTTCATGGATCCACCCAACTCAGACCTGACTAGAGGTCTAAGCCGCCAGGGTATTTGAAAACACCTGTCAGATAAATGTACTGACTTTGGTGATCCCCTGACTTGTCCTCTAGCGCCACCAGCAGATCAGTGTTTCCTCTTATCATGTGAAATAGCTCAACATTTACTACATTAATTGGTACTAACTTTTGGACAGACATTCATGGTTCCCAGAGGATGAATCCTAAAGACTTTGGTGATATTCTGACTTTTTCTCTAGCACCCCCAGCAGATTGGCATGTGGTTTGAGTGAAATCTCTCAACAACTGCTGGATGGATGGCCATGAAATTTGGTTCACACATTCATGCTCCCCTCAGGAAAAATTTGACTTTTCATCTAGCGCCATCATCAGGTCAAAATTTCAATTTGTCAAAATCTTTGGTTTATGCTAAACTAAGATGGTGACATGGTAAACATCATCAAGGTCAAGGTACATTTATCAGGCATGCTACAACACAGGGCTGCACAATGAAATTAAAGTTGTAGTCCCCTTCACACTACACACACAGAACACACGTACAAATATCCAAACTATACTACTAAATACAATAAAAATTAAATATTTACTATATATACAGTTACTTATATACATATATTATACAAAAGTAGTGTGGTATGGTAATGTGCAAAACCAGCATAACAGAAAGTTCCATGTCATTTATTTATGGTGGAGTGCATGGGATGAGGTGGAGTTGAGTCTCACAGCCTGAGTCTGGTGGTACAGCAGCAGATACTTCTGTATCGTTTGCCAGACAGCAGCAGGGTGAACAAGCTGTGGCTGAGGTGGGTATTGTCTTTTAGTATCCTTTGGGCACCTAACTTCTCTGATATCACTGATGCTTGGTAGATGGGCACAAATTATGTTCTGGGCGGTTTTAATCACCCACTGTAGCTCTACGGTCCTGGGTCGTATACATCTCATGCCAGTTTGGAATGTTTCCAGTGAGGATGCTGTAGATGCAGTAGAGATGGCATCCTCTGTAGGTCTGTTGGTTCTGTATGCAAACTGGTGATGGTCCAGGCTAGCTGGGATGTTGTTTTTGATGTGCTGGAGAACCAGTTTCTCAAAGCACTTCATAAGAATGAAGGTGAGTGCCACAGGGCGGTAGTCATTTAGAGTAGACACTGCAGACCTTTTTGGTACAGGGATGATGGTGGCTGTCTTGAAACAGGTGGGAACAATCTCCTGTGACAGTGATATGTCAGTAATGACATCAACTAGCTGATTGGCATATGTTCTTAGTACACGGCCAGGGAGGTTATCAGGTGCAGCAGCTTTACTCATACTAGTGCAGTGCCCATTCAGGGCGTGGCCACTAGGAGCGCGTGCCCATTCAGCAATTGTTTGGCCCCTGCTAAATACAGACAGAGACTCCATTTTAGTTAGATGATGCTGCTACAGCACCACCTATTGGCCAAATGGCAGTCACTCAGACATTATATCTACACGTGTCTGTGGTTTCCCCTGCCAAAATGTATGTTAGGTTAATTCTCCTGTCAGTGCCCTTGGATAAGGCACAAGAACTAGAGTTGGTCCCTGCCCACTGCTCCTAACACACAAGAGAGCTGGTCTCCATCCGAAGCAACTTCAGGTTCAGTGTCTTGCCCAAGGACACTTCGGCATGAAGTGGAGGAACCGGGAATCGAAGCGCCAACCCTGGGATTAATGGACGACCCACTCTACCTCCTGAGCCACCGCCACCCATATGCCACTTTTTGTAATATAAGCCCTGCCCAAAGCATTTTCGAAAACTTTGAGGGGCAGCTCTAGCAAAACTGCATGGAATATCAAAAATTGCTCAAAATTTGTAGGACTTCAAAAGTTACAGGCCAAAACATAAAGTTTGTTGTTATAGCGCCACCATCTGTTGAAATTGCACCAAATTCGACACTGAACTCCCTTGGGTCCTCAGCAAAAACCCACCAAGTTCGGATCGGATGAACAGTTGTCGAGAAAATCAAAGGACAGACAGAGTAGACTCCGCTGGAGGTGGAGTAGACTTGACAGCTGACTCTTTGCTGAGGAGATCAAAGCGAGCATAAAGTGTGTTCAGCTCATATTTTGGCGGGGGCACTCCTGCTTTTGTAGCTTGCAATAGTTTGGCTCATTTGCCACATATCTTTGGTGTTGTTGGTGTTGAGGTCTCGCTCCAGTCTCTCCTGATGTCTCCACTTTGCTTCCATGCCAGTTCTCAGTCTCGCTCTAGCGGTGTTGTATGCTTCCTTGTCAACTGACCAAAAGGCAGCTTTTTTTGGCTCTGGATAGGGCCCTCACCTCTCCATTTGTAGCTGCCAGAAATGTTTGTGTTATAGATGTAAGTCTGCAGATGCAACATTGATTGACATGTTCTGCCTCTGTCCCAACCTGGAGGGGTATTGGAAGGGTATTTTCAAAGCTCTCTCTATAGTCTTCTTAACAGTTAAAATTGGTCCAAACCCTCTTATGTCACTGTTTGGAATTACTCCTCCTGTCTAATATATATAAAACTAAAATGAATTAATCAGAATCTTGAAAAAACTCAGATATACTCTACGGAGTTCCGAAAAGGAATTTAAGGTGTGGAGATCTTTTTTTGACATTATTTGACAAACCCTCAACACAAGTACAGGAATAAATAATGAAATGAATATGTTTCGACCCTTGACACACACCTGGATATGGCCTTTGACATTTTGAACATGCTGCTTCTGCTTGACCTCTCATTACAACTCAAATGCCTTTCATTTCTCATTCCTAAGTGCTTTGTATTAATTATGGTCTTTCATTGTGTACTCTTTGATATGCATACCATGTTGTAAATGCCTCTATAAAGTGGAGCAAGTTTAACATTACCAAGTGAGAGCAGAGGGTAGGGGATGTTCATTGTGAGGTGGGAACTGTGTGTTGCTGTGTTTTTGTTTTTGTTATTGTTGCAAATTTATGTAAATTGTGAAATTCAATGAAAAGTACTGTGAAACAAAGAACTGTGAAAGAGTAAATGTTGGCGTAAACATGGTCCAGGGTATTGCTTCCCATGGTGGGGGTGTGGATATGCTGGTGAAATTTAGGTAAAACAGTTCTGAGGTCTGTTAACAGGCATCAGGTTGTTTTGTCATGTGACTGCTAATGACCTCATACAGTTCCTATAGTCCTTTTTTTAAATTATTTGTGTCTGGTGGAATGTAAACAGCAGCAGCAAAAACACTGGTGAAGTCTCTTAAAGTTCATCTTCTACTCACCATTGATAACTGGAGTGAACACTGCCATACCTTCGAAGTTTGGATTGCTCACTGTCTTATCCAGAATCAGACCACCAATACTGGGAAGAAGACAATATACATATACTTTAATATTTTAAAACACTGTGATCAGGGCAAGAAAAGTTATGAAGTCGTTGAGCCGTTGGGCCTCTGGTAGAGATAGTGTGTCACAGGTTGACTCACCTGCTGATGCACATGGCCAAAATGACTGGTTGCCAGCCTGACTTTAAGACCTCTCTAATTGGTGGAGAGCGACGCGCAATAATGACCCACACTGGAATAAGGAGCAGAAAGAAGCCACACACAGCAGGAGTCAGGTACCACAAGTCTGGAAAACAACATAGCAAGGAATACATCTGTCAAAATCTTTGATTACACTCTTCATATAGTATAGAAGTTGGTGTTTGAGTAGATAATGAAAGACAAGGAAATACTTTTGAGATGTCTTAGAGATTTACTGATGCTGTCTGGAATCAAGGTGGACTATGCTGCCCTCTTCTGACTGAAATACTCCTTAATCACCACAATACTGTTGATATGCAGTTGTGTGAATCTTAATCATCTTTTGCTCTTAATCTGCTTTAAAGACTCTTTTGTAACACAGAAACTGATTTGAATGAGATTTCATCCTCTTTGATGATCAAACTAGTGTCACAAATAGTGTACTGAAAGTGACTCGCGGAGCTTTCTTTATGTAATGTGTAACCTCTGACCTTTGTAACAGAAGAAGAAGCTGCTGACCCCAGCAAGTAGAGACAGAGTGATGAGGTCTCCAAGGCTGGCACCGATGGGCGTGGCCACATTATCTGGGTTGATGCCCACTTTCCTGGATCCAATAATCACTGCCACCATCACCAGACCTGACAAAGCACAAGATGAAGACTTGACATAGATGTTAAACAACACACTAAGCTCATTAACTCTACTGTCCTCTATGTTGTATTCTGTGTTATCTACTGTATTCTCAGCCATTAATTCCTCTGCAGCAGTTTGTGCCTTTGTCTGACCTAGAGACAGTGCAGCGATGAAAGCAGTGGTGACGCTGCTGGCACACAAGACAGCAGCCTGGATAAAATCTGCCTTTCCCCTAGTCAGACCCCCGAGACCTACTGCTGCAACCGCTGCCAGGAAACCCACGACTGTGGCCTGGACCTGGGGATGAAGGACAGATCAGAGGGAGGTGAATATCTTTCTAATTTCAGCATCTTCTAAAGTAGAAGCAAATAACGTAAAGTACAACAGATGTGTACTGTTACTGTACAGTCATGTATAGTCTGTTCATCTTTACTGGTTAAGATAAGATTGCACTTTATTGATCCAGCAGCAGCAATTACAGGGAGTACAGAAATATACAGTAGTTCAAAATATAACAAACAAAATAAAATAAGCAAAATAAAACAAGGTAATTATAGATCATATAAAAAAACTGTACAAGATAAAATACATGACTTTAATAAAGTGTCAATGTGTCTGGTGAAGTCCATTGATCCAGTGGTTTCAGAATCAGCTGTGTATCTAACGTCCAGCTTGTGCTGTGTCCCAGTGAGCACTTCTGGAAACACTGCAGCNTACTGTTACCGTACAGTCATGTATAGTCTGTTCATCTTTACTGGTTAAGATAAAATTGCACTTTATTGATCCCCTAGGGAAAATTCAGATGCTGCAGCAGCAATTACAGGGAGTACAGAAATATAAAGTAGTTCAAAATATAACAAACAAAATAAAACAAGGTAATTATAGATCATATAAAAAACTGCAAGATAAAATACATGACTTTAATAAAGTGTCAAT
>LKNJ01008500.1:4963-18355 GCA_002120245.1 Maccullochella peelii | reverse complement strand
CCATTGAAATGGAAATATAAATTGAGTATATATAATGCACAAAGTAGCAAAGTGAGGAGAGTGTGGTGGGTCCAGGAACACCTCATCAAACACAAGTTTCATCAGGTCATTCAGATGATCTGTAAAACACAGCAGTCACAGTTACTTGTACATTATCCTGTTGAGTTTTATCAGGGCTAACGATGTCCAACTGCAGATACATTTGGTCTTGAATGAAAGAGAAGCATGTANACCTGTTTAAACAGTGTAGTTACATAAAACTTTGTGAAAGAACATGATATATTTCTCTAATACCACAGGACCCTTACTACTACAAAACCCTCCTTAAAAATAAAGCACTTTATTCAGAGCCAATGAAATGGAAATATAAATTGTGTATATACTGTATAGTGCACAGAGTAGCACAGCCATAAATGTTTTGTAAACTGTCCAGATCATGTCCTCCATCGGGGTAAAGGGTTTCTGGTATACTGAAGTTGTGTCAGCTGGTAATGGAGCTCTCAGGTCACAGCAATCATCCTGATGCGTCTTCCTGTGGATACCGAGTCTGGATACTGCTGTGTTGTCTTCAGGCCTTTGCTTGACTGAAGCATGACACCTGCCCAGCAATAACCTCCTCCTGTGATGGTTTCTCATACTGTGAGGAATCTGGTGGGTCCAGGGACACCTCATCAAACACGAGCGTCATCAGGTCATTCAGATGATCTGTAAAACACAGCAGAGTCACAGTTACTTGTACAGTATACTGTTGAGTTTTATCAGGGCTAACAATGTCCAACTGCAGATACATTTGGTCTTGAATGAAGGAGAAGCATGTATGTAACAGGGTGTGTGTTGATCACAGTGCTAATGTCAACGTGAATATAGTATAACAAGAGGAAACCAAAATGACAGAACACTTTTAATCCCATAAAGTGACCAGTGAAGTGATTCTTGAATTAACATTTCATAGTATATTATGTATTTCATTTCTAGGTGATCCGACCATAGCTGCTGACATTTAATTAGGTTTCTTCTTGAATGTGCTTTCTATAAGGATCACTCACAGTGTTGATGTAGCCTGATAAAAGTGCTGTGACATTTTTCTAGTTTTTTTTAGCATTTAGCATTATCAGATAATCTGGGTTGAACATCGGTACCAACCAAGGTCCCAGACCAGATTACTCCTTCGAGTGTCGCGATGGATGAATTGGAGATAAATCGACCCAGAGCACCTGAAGGAACTTTTGGATTCAACTGTGTTTTTGAAAATTAGGGTGACAATTTATCAATCCATATAAATGTTAGAGGGGCTGCTGCACCTGTTGCATCAATATGTAAGATTCACACAGGGCACCTTGTGGTAGTTCAGGCAGGTAAAAAAGTCCTTTATAGTCACATGTTCTATACACCCTCCAATCATGTATGTCCACCACCTCCCTCTTCTAATTGGTGGTCCATATTAGCAGTTGGTGCTCATTCAGTCTGCATACAACAACCCTGAGCTCTGCATCCTTGCTGCTATACCACTGCCTGCTATCAGAAATTGAACTCCCTTCACCTCCCCAGCAGACCTGCCTGACGCCACCCAAGTTGCAAGATTGTTTATGAAACACAATTTAAACACACAATCCACACACTACAATTTCAACCCATCTGGCAACCCACATCCCGATTTAAGGGGCGTGTGCCAGCTAACTTAACAGATGGGCCAGCTAACTTAACTTATTGTCAAAATGTCAAACATCCAAATACACCCTCTATATAATAAATCTATTTATTTAATATCGTCCCCCACCCCGCGCCCGCCACCAAAAAAAATCTCATTTTTTGAAACCTAAATGTTGGCAGGTATGGTCCCCAGCCTTATCCTATATTAGCATTTAGTTGTTGGTGAATTCTGAATGTTTGTGTTTGTGTTGTTGGTTAAAATGCACAGATTTGTTTCAGAGCACCACATGAGCAGAGCCACAATGCCAAACTAAAATGTATATTGTTGCAAAAAATCATTAAAACCTTGATGTGAGTGTCCTTACTTATTTGTCTTTGCAATTTTCTTACTAAACCAATCTCTAATGAATATAATTACATAATAACAATTACTACTATGGCAATAGGTTAATACCTCTAAACAAATTAGCTGCAATGTATACAAAGTTACACTCTAAAGCATGGGTACTATACAGTATGTGTATCAGCCACAGGGAAGCAGCTAATTGGGCTCAACATCAACATCAGTGACTCTAGTAAAATCAAATGCTGCATTTTCTATTCACAGCCAGAACCGATGGCAGCAGCCAAGTACATCACTGAAATTTGTTGCAACTTCATACAGAGCCTGATATTCCTAATAATGAAACACATAACGAATCAGCCATAAAGATGAACACACAGGAGAACAGCCACGTCTTGCCTCAAACCAGCAGCAAAAACATCCTCGGCTTTATTAAAATCTGAAAATGATTCAGTTTCTATACGACAGACCTGGATGTTTTCTTGGTTCTTAGTTCCTCTAGCTTGCACAGGCCCGCAGTTCCATTCTCTCCTCCACCCTGCCCATTCATACTGTGCTTTCGTGACAAAACCAGATAAAACACCTGGAGGTCTGTTGGCTCAAGGTCCATGGTCCATGCTTTGTTGGTCTGGAAGCTGATTCATCAACATGAATTAAAATACCCCTTTTCACCCTACTATGTAATGTATAATACATATTTTATTAATCATATCATTTTGAATTATCAGTTTATTCCACACAAAAAGCCCACGTAATGGGGAACTGGACTGATCTTGTTTATATCAGATTTATTGAGCTTCATACAGACATATGAGATGGTATGAAAACAAACCATAAAATAAGTGTGGAAAAGCTTTGGGTTAATCATATGACCAAAACCAAAACACCCTAACCAGTCACCATGACTATTAAAACAGTAACTTGACTGGATGATCCGGCGCTGTGGGTAGGGTTGCTACCTTCAGTGTGGAAAAATAAGGGACACCTTGACAGTGACCCCATGCCCGGGAGACACAAATCAAGCGGGGGTCTGGGAGTCCTCCACCAATTTGTGCATTTTATGCATCAAAGTCCTCTGCTCCTCTCAACATGAATGTAAAGGAGTCAATAAGAGTTAAGCACAGTTGCATCAATTATATTAAGGATTAAAACGTCAGATCATACACATGGGCAAAATGCTTGGTCCGCCAAAATAAACTATTTGGTATATTTGGAAGAAGCAAGAACCCACTGATAAACTCAGAAATAGACCACAGACACTAGTATGGTGGTTGACTGAACAATACATTTATTGTTGGGGAAATGTGGAGAAACACAATCATTGCTAATTTATCTAGGTTATGTGAACTTTGTGAATGTGAATTCTCTCTCTACCCAACTCACCCCCCACCCCCTCTACTTTTTTTCCACATGTACTTTTTGTTGCTTCTTGCTGCCTGAAGCGATGCCTTGTCCTTCAAAACCACTGTGTGGAACTCACACATTCAGATCTGTATGTGGACAGCCTCTTTCTTTTTACGGGCGGACTTGAGCTGGAGGTATTTGGCAACATTTTTAAAAAGAGTCTCTGTAACCAGAGCTGTGTTGAGTAACACAGACAACGTGCCTGTCATACTAGGTGTCATTCTCTTCTGCAAATTCTGATTTAATACTTCTCTGCTATGTATCGTGAAACTCTTTTGGTTTTATTATTCCTCATGTCATTCCAAGCATGTGATAATGTAGCGTATGCATTAAAGTAGGGTGTGCACGAAGCAAATTGTCAGTTATTTGAGAACGCACTCTGGTCTAGTCAAGAATTAAACATATTGACACACAGACCCTACCCAACCCTGTTAGACTAATTTAATTTGGACCTGGACCAACTTGGGTCCCAGGTTGGGTCTTGGAAACCTGGAACTGAGTGTGGACCCATGGAGACCTTTAGCCATAACAAGTGAGCAAAACAGATCTTAATTGAAATATTTAAAGAAAAATCTTGGCATCAACAAAATCAGTTTATAGGGGGATAAACTGCTTTATGTTAGTAGATGTGGTGAACATATGTTGGCTGGTTGTGTGGTTGGTGGCCCTCTGCTCTCTCTCTCATATCTTTCAATGCATTCTCTGCGTGTTTTTTGTTTTTGGAGATGGCAGAGATCAAGGTCAGATGACTGCAGCTGATCAGACATGAATTTTGTTACACTGAAAAGATCTTTGAAGAGAGACAGGTGCAGGACAAACTGCTCATCTATGACAGCATATACACCCCTGGCCTGGGTCTTTCTGCATGGGTTAGACTGTCCAAAAGTCTTGCATAGTGGCCTGGATGGCTTTTTTGATGGCCCAGAGGGTGGGTGGGAGGATCGGTCAGACATGCCAACAGCTGTGCTGTCATAACACTTCCACTGCCATTCATTGACACTAATGTTGCACTGATACTAATGTCCGCGTCCATCAGCTGGACTAACAGTTTAAAATTCCTCATTGTGCAAATAGCTCACCACAACAGAAATCTGCTCCTTTTTTACTCACATCTTTACTCTTGTCGACTATAATTGTAAAATACTCAGCCTCTCTCACTTCATCACTGATTTCTTTTCTCACCATATCTGCCATTAGAGAAAAGATCTCATTTTGAATGTCATGGTGTGTGTATCTTTTTTGCTACTGTTAGGTCAAACATACTAATAACGTGCAGTAACTCAGTAAAATTTCCCCAATTAGTGGATTGCTCATCCTCAGCATGGCCTCTCTGAACGATGTTACGTGTACCATGAATTCAACAGCCTTCATGTAATTGTCAATTTTCTTCCACTACTGCAAAAACGTCCCTTAGCATCTGCGATACTTTCCTGTTTTAGCCTGAATTCAGTCCAAGCCTTCATTTAAAAATTTGTGCTTTGCACTTTCATATGAGCCTTGAGCAATGCATTAATTTATCACCAGTTCGCCATGAATGCTGACTCTGAATAAAATCTGCAATCAATCATCTGGTCCACTTCCTCAATACAAAAAAAAGTTAACGGAAAATTACCTTACTCAGATATTTTCCAAGGAAAAGAAAAGCAGGCAAGGTAGGTAAACAGGGCAGGCATTTAAGGTAGCTAGACTACATGCCTATGTGCATAATATCTAGACAGATATAATGATGTAGCCTAAATTAACGTGATTGCATAGGTGCAGTTAGACTGTGGGTGTGCTAACCTAGCTTAAGCTAAAAAAAAGGTAGTTATTACTCTCTTTTGTTCTTCTACCTCCTCTCATTATTCTTTCTCTGCTTGCAGGTGAAGACAGACCTAAGGAACAGACTGCAAGGAGAGCACCCAGCAGCCTGCATGCAGCTGTCTATTAATGGGCCTCCTCTCAAGGACTTCTCATATCAAAGGGTCATGGAAGTCTTCAACAAGAAGTAAAGTAAAAGTAAAATGCTCCAACAAATCCTGCAAGCTTTGTCACTAAGTAATAATAAATTAAAACATATATTTAAAAGAATGTTGCACTTTTTTCAGTAGTATATTCTTTTTAAAGGTCATAAAAACTAACTTTTTAAATTGTACTTAATACAAATTTTCTTATGCCCTTGCAGTGCTTGAGCACTGTTATCACTGCCTATGGTCTTGAAAGGTCTAAATCAGCCATTGGGGGACGTGTCTGGCAGTGAGGTCTACAGTATGACCACTGTTTTGGATTGACGACCAAATATTTCACCACGTTTCCCTTACAATAGTTAACACTGCTGAGCTGCGGAGTCTGGATCTGTGGTTGTGGAGCTGAGGAGTCTGGATCTGTGGTTGCAGGCCACCTGCTGCCCCCGTTGTTATGATCCATGGACTTTTATTCTAGTTTTATGTTAGGATTTTATTTTGAAGTCTTGTCCTGTGTTTCTTCTGTGTTCTTGGTTCCTGTGTGTTTCTGCCCTAGTGTCTTCCCTTGTCTTGATTGTCCGCTGATTATGTTAACCTGTGTCTTGTTACTCACCTGGTGCTGTTTCCCTCGTTAGTCTTCCCCTACTTGTGCCTGTCTCTTGTCTGTGTTCCTTGTCGAGTCATTGTTTGACACTCCGTGGTCACTGTTAGTTCATGTCTGTTCTCGTGCTGGAAGTTTTTGTGTTTTGGTTTAGTTCTTCAGTTCCACGTTTCATGTCCTTCACCCCTGGATCACTGGTTACTGGACTTTTCCACGCTCCTGGCAAGAAACCTTTTGTTCACGGTTCCGCTGACCACTCCGGGTTTTGTGTTTTGGACTTTTGTGTTTCATGCTCTTGTCTACCTGCAATCCACCTAAAGTAAGATCAATAAACCTGTTTACCATCTCAACCTCAAGTATGTCTGCATTTGGGTCCAACCTCTACACCCCTCACCCCAACCGATACCATGAAGCCACGACTCATAACAGAATGACTTGACCACGTCTGGACCCAGCAGACAGTTTTTGGGTTTATTTGGCTACATCTACGCCTGTCTACCCCGAACTTGACGATTCCAACCCAGATGGTTCGAAACGTCATTCCGAGGATTGGCGGGCACCATTTGAGGGTTCACGCCTGGCCTTTTTCCCAGGAAATCGGGGGGGCCACGGAAAACGTAACTGTCACAGGTCTCAGCGTCATTGGAAGTCTTCACGGCTCCTGAAGGAGGAGCCAGGTGTAGACCAGTGGGAGAGACTGGCAGCAGCCTCAAGCCCAGATCCTGCTGCCCAGAGAGCAGTCCCAGGTTCCCGTGTCGCTGCCGAGTGTGCAGCCCCAGGTTCTCGTCCCGCTGCCAGAGCGGCAGCCCCAGGTCCACGTCCCGCTGCCCGAGCGGCAGCCCCAGGTCGACGTCCCGCTGCCCGAGCGGCAGCCCCAGGTCCACGTCCCGCTGCCCGAGCGGCAGCCCCAGGTCCACGTCCCGCTGCCCGAGCGGCAGCCTCAGGTCCACGTCCCGCTGCCCGAGCGGCAGCCTCAGGTCCAAGCCCCCCCACCCCCAGCCGGAAGCCTCCTTCTCCGGAGCCTGCTGAACAGACGCCTCTGCCTGGTTCTGTCCGGGCCCTCACCAGAGATGGACTCGGGAAGCAAGGACTGGAGGTCCTTGCAGGACTTCATGGTGAACCTCCACCACTTTCAGACTCTATGGAAAATGAGCAAGTCTGATGAGTTCCGTGTGGCTGCTCTCTCTGTGGCTCTGGAGGAGGTTGCTTCCAAACCTTGGACAGGGGAGTTTTTGATCCCATTGATTACAGAATTGTTCCTTGCCTCCGGTGTTGCCAGAGCCACAGCCTTTGCCTCCGGCCTCATGGCTGCCCTCCGGAGCGGTCTTGCAGGGTTGGGTATCCTCCTGGTCGTCCACCCGAGGTTACCCGTGCCCTTCCTTGGGCCCCCTCCACCCACCCTGGTTGGTGTTCTTGGCCTGGCGTTTTTGGGACATCTGGGATCCGTCCCTTTAGAGGGGGGGTACTGTTAGGATCCATGGACTTTTATTCTAGTTTTGTTTATGTTAGGATTTTATTTTGAAGTCTTGTCCTGTGTTTCTTCAGTGTTCCTGGTTCCTGTGTGTTTCTGCCCTAGTGTCTTCCCTTGTCTTGTCACCCGTGTTCCTGCTCGGCAGCCGCTGCAGCTATTGTTGTTATTGGTCTTATTATTAGTATTACTATTATTATATTGCTATTAGTATTATTTGTATTAACATTACCACTACGTTACTTTACATCTGTATGTAGAACTGTACTGTACTACTGTATGTTCACTTTCCTACTGCTCTCTCTCTCCCTCGCTCTCTCATCTCTCCCTCGCTCTCTCCTCTCTCTCAACCCAACCGGTCGAGGCAGATGACTACCCACCCAGAGCCTGGTTCTGCTCGAGGTTTCTGCCTGTTAAAAGGGAGTTTTTCCTTGCCACTGTCGCCTAGTGCTTGCTCTTGGTGGGAATTGTTGGATCTCTGTAAATATGAAGAGTCGATCTAGACCTGCTCTATATGAAAAAGTGCCCTGTGATAACTTTGTTATGATATGGCGCTATACAAATAAAACTGAATTGAATTGAATTGAATGTAAACATTGCAGGATTTAAATTATTTAAAAAAAATCAAATTTCGAGGAAATGCATTCAACACGTTTGTTAGACCTCAAGGATACACATAGTGTGTTTACAAGAAAACTCCATATGGGAGCTTTAAAATATAGAATGATTGGGTAGGAAAACCATAGTTTTATAAGCAGTTTTCGCCTGTATTTTTGCATTGATAATTATTTCAAATTTAATCCTATTTTCAATACATAGGAAGTATCCATGAATTCCTGGATTTCTGTAAAATAAGAAAATAATAAGGTCTAACTGTAAAATTAAATGAAAAAAGTTTGATGCTACTCAGATAAGCTCAATTTAATTTTTTCAACCTTTACTTGGGGAGCCTAGCTGTCTTTTTCTGGAACGCCCTGATCACACTCACACATTTACACCTGAAAGCCACCCAGTACAGCCACAGTCCGACCTAGTGGCCACTGAGCAGTTCCACTGGAGCAGTTGGGGTTTAGATGCCTGGCTCAAGGGCCACCAGTGGTGGTAATGAGGGAGGGACAAGTGCTGGTCTTTCACTTTCCCCACCCAGACTTCACCAAGATGTATTGTCCCCACCACTGCCCCCATTTCATTCTTTCTCAAACTACCTCATAATTTCAAGTACCAAGAAGTTTATTTAAAGATATTCATATTGACCAGCAACCAAGAAAAAGATAAAAGCTCAGCTTCAGTGGAGAGTTTTAGTGTTACACCCCAATATTCTTGTCGGGGTTCTTTTTAGACATGAAAACAGTCTCTGATGACATGTCTACCGATGACATTTGATAATGTCAGAACAGCTAGTCACAGGCCACTGCAACTACTGTCTCGTGGTTCATGCTCTGTTAACAGTGATGTATTACCTTCCTGTTTACTCGTGCACATTCCTTCACTTATGTTCAATAAACAGGCCTCTCGTGCTTCGTACCTTCTGCTTTGTCCCTGTAAGAACATTATTTCTGAGGACTCCGCAGGGTAACAACTGGCTGTCAGTGCAGCTTATAGCGGGGACAGTATAAGCAGTAGTCATTTTAGCAGCATGGGACTGTCATTACAGAGGACTGAAAGGAAGAGTCACAGGGGGGAAATTAGCTGAATAATCCATTTTGTATACCAGCCAATAGCTGATCTGGCCTGTTCTTACACTCCTGCTAGAAATATAGGCCTCAGAGATAGAAAGAGACATCTGGACAGCTCTGAGGAAAATGAAAAGATCAGAAAGAAGTGATGACGAGGAGAAGATAGAGAATTGGCACAGTGTAAAAGGTAATAGTGTAATGAGCTGAGGTCTGCTGGCTTTTCAAAGACAAGAATTTCTTGTAAAAAGCCATCTGCTTTTTTGGTCATTCTATACATACCGCTTCAATGACTTTAGTAATTGAGCTTCCAAGCCAATGCAACAAAGGAAATAAAATTGCATTAAAGAAATCAGTCATTAGACTCATGGGTTAATAATATTCCCAATTTTATCAGTTCTTTATGATTTTTCTTTTGTTACTAATTCTTAATTTTCTGATTTTTGCAGTGGAATATGAGTAAGGACCATCCTGTAACTGCACACGTCTTTGAGGCTACCTCACACGTTTGAATTCTGCCAGGTTTCGTGAATCTTAGTGATCCATTAATAAACTACTTCACACCGTGAAACCCCGATTCAGTGAATCTCGATACCTCTGTAAAGGGGACTCGTCCGTGCCCTTCCAGGTTTTCCTAAACCTTGGTTAAAACCAAAAAGGCTCCAAGCCTTTCAGGGATCCAATCCCTGTGCAGACCCACCTCCGTTCTCAACTCCACTGGTTCTAAAATCAGAAAATCACAACAAAACAATAAGAATAAAATCAATCAAGAAAAAATAAAGGGACATTTTAAATGTGATAAAATGAAATAAGATACATAAAACAAAATAAAATACATAAAGTCAGNACCTGATCCACCTAAAAAGCAGCTCTATGTTGAAACAGCAGAAACAGCTGCACATGTAGGAGGAACAAACTTGTATCTCCATGTTACAACAGCAGCAGGTCGTTTGTTTCATTTGCAAACTAATTCGTTTATATTCAGACAGTGTTTCTATTCCAGATTTACTGATGTAACATGTTCATTCAATAAAACAGCAAGTTTCATAAAACTATTTTATTCTGAAAAGAAATAAAATACTCTAAGAAAAGAAACTGTAACTGTGTGGACTGAGCAATAACATGTGACTTTAACTGCTGCATTTTGACATCACCAACATGGTTTTCAGAGCAGCTACGAGGCAGTGCGCTCTGTCTCTCTGTGCAGCTCAGTGAACATGAACCATGTTGCTTCATGTTTCCTGCTTATGGTGGAGAGTTGGTTGAACCACTGAGCAGAAACTGCAGAATTCGGTTCAGTTTTATTTATATTCAGCGGGTAAAATAAGTATTGAACATGTCAACATTTTTCTCAGTAAATATATTTTTAATGGGGCTATTGTAATGAAATGTTGACTAAATGTCAGCAACAACCAATGCAATCCACACATGCAAAGAAATCATAGATGTGCATAAATTAAGTTATGTGTAGTAATGTAAAATGACACGGAAAAAGTATTGAACATAGGGAGGTGCAAATAGGCAATGGAAAGCCGAGACACCATCTGAAATCTATCAGTAATTAGAAAGCAATCCTGCCCCTTGTCAGTGCAAATTAATATCAGCTGGTTCAGTCCCAACTGATGGCCAATAAAAAGGTGTGTCATTACCAAGATGTTACACAAGAAACATCTCGTGATGGGTAAAAGCAAAGTGCTCTCTCAAGACCTTCGCAAACTTGTTGTTGCAAAACATACTGATGGCATTGGTTACAGAAGGATTCCTAAACTTCTGAATGTTCCAGTGAGCACTGTTGGGGCCATAATCCGGAAGAGGAAAGAACATCATTCCACCATAAACCGGCCACGACCAGGTGCTCCTCGCAAGATTTCTGACAGAGGAGTGAAAAGAATTATCAGAAGAGTTGTCCAAGAGCCAAGGACCACTTGTGGAGAGCTTCAGAAAGACCTGGAGTTAGCAGGTACAATTATAGTTGAGGACAGACTGTAGCTTGTTGTTCATGTGAGGACTGAACTTTGACCTCATGTGTTTGTTCAGGCAGAGGAGAACGGTGACATCACACTGGAATGGATGTTCACCACCAAAACTGACAGTTCCTCCGACTCCCTTTCTATCTTCTGTCAAATGTTAACTGATCACAAGCCCTCAGTCCTGTTTCATCTACATGAAGGTGTTGAGTCCCCAGAGTCTCAGGATGAACAGTTTGCAGGACGAGTCCAGTGTGACAAAGACGTCCTCAGAGAAGGACGAATCAGACTTCAGGTGTCCAGACTCAGGACTGATGACTCGGGCCTGTACCTGTGTGAAGTGCTCACAAACTATGGGACGAACTCCGGCAGATGCCGACTCAGTGTCACTGGTAAGTTGACTCAGGAGAACTCAGGAAGTAAAACAAGACTAAGAGTCTGCAGCCATGCTAGCTGCTCTGTGAGCTAAATACTAACACATGNCGTATGATTGTCAGTTTCTTTCTGTTTTTGAGACGGAGCTGTTTGTTTGGATTGAGCAGGAAAATGCTAATTTAACTGACAGTTCTCAGTGAACTGCAGCAACACTATAATTCTACTGAGCTCACAAAAAAGTAAAAGATTTTCAAACATTATGGAACTTTTTTCCCTGAAACCTCTGACTGATGTTTTATTTATGTAGGCTATGTGTACTCCTGTTTTTATNTGTGTTGAATCAAACTTGGTCTAAAAAGCTGCACATGCCACATATTTGGTACCAAATTAAAGAGGCAGAGCTGTTTGTTTGGATTGAGCAGGAAAATGCTCATTTAAGTGACAGTTCTCAGTGAACTGCAGCAACACTATAATTCTACTGAGGTCTAAAGGGTTAAACAACAAAAGTAATAAGATTTTAAAACATTATGGAACTTTTTTCCCTGAAACCTCTGACTGATGTTTTATTTATGTAGGCTATGTAAATAGTATACAGACTTGTACTTAGCGTATATAGCGCTGTTCAACCGTTCCCAAAGCGCTCTAACAGTAGTCTAATTCACCCATTCACACGCCAATGGGGACACAGCTGCCATTCTGGCCTCCACCAGGGGCAACTTAGGGTACAGTGTCTTGCCCAAGAATTATATATTTTCATTCATGATATACTGTATGTTCCATTTATAGCTGAACCACTGGCGCCATCTTGTGACAGAAAGACGTCACTGCAGCTTTTTATTTGACTAAATGTTCGATGTCTTCATGAAAACAAAGTTTACATTTCTGTGTTTGTAGCATCGAGGCTTGGTGTCCAGTCAGGAAATCCTTTGGTCAGCTGTGTGTAATAATAATACTAATAAATCCAAAGGAGTGTTGTAGTGACTAAAGACAGACTGTAGCTTGTTGTTCATGTGAGGACTGAACTTTGACCTCATGTGTTTCTGACTCTTCACCTCTGTCTCCTCTCACAGGGAGAAGATGATCTGCATCCTGCTGCTCATCTACCTGACCTCCTGTGTCTGTGGTTAGTTTACAGCTTCAGTTTATGATCCAGAGAGACAAAAGACACTTTCAGCCTCTTTTCTTCTTGCTATCATGCACCTTTTTGATACTGTAGTATCTTTGAGCTCTTTTGTTTTCCAGCCTTCCAGCTCTGTTCTAAATAAGAGCACACTGTTATTCAATGAATCAGTTCAAGAATTCAATCCCCGCCTGCATCTGAGCAAACAGCTGATCTTGATGAGCCTCTACAGCTCTGAGAGCATCACTGAACTCTCCACAGAAACATCTATAGATGGAGTTTAAAGGCTCACATGTTAAAGGTCCTCACTTTCCCTCTCTGTCTCCTCAACNGTCTCCAACATACAGATCCTCCCACCACACCCCACAGTGCAGGCCTAGTCATCAGGATCTGCTACACAACACACACCCTATCAGAAAGGAGAAAAGGTGGGGCTCTACAGTGTCTGCTGAGAAAAAGCTGGTAGAAAGTCCCCTGAGTGTGGGCTCTTACTCTTTGGGAGATCACGTGTTGTTTGGACAGCTGTTCTGGCAGAAAGCCCAGAATGCGTTCAAGTATGCCAGTGAGTGACTCATTGTGGATTTGTCTGTGTGTCTGTGTGTGTGTTCATGTATTGGCTATGTGTCAGGAGGAGGATACTGCAGGTTCTCGTGTTCGTTTGTTTCTGGTTCTTACTACTACAAGGAACATTTTATAGTGAATGTGACACAGACCTCCTATCAGGCAGAGGAGAACGCTAACATCACACTGGAATGGATGTTCACCACCAAAACTGACAGTTCCTCCGACTCCCTTTCTATCTTCTGTCAAATGTTAACTGATCACAAGTCCTCAGTCCTGTTTCATCT
>LKNJ01008499.1:0-12882 GCA_002120245.1 Maccullochella peelii | reverse complement strand
GCAGTTTTAAATAGGATTGAACGTCACCCGCTCTGGCCCCAGGGATGCATTTGACTATGGTCGCTGGTGTCACAAACTTCACGTTTCTCAAAATAATTTCTCAATTCGGATACTTCAGTTGCTATACTTTTATACTACACTATTACTACACTAGATTACAGACACATCACTTTCATAAATGTTGGACCTAAGAGTGCAATAATAAAAATATTTGTACTTTTACATCTCTGAAAGGAGGGATTATCTGGTGACAAACGTGTTCAAATCTAATTTCCCCCCCAGCAACGAAGCTTCCTATCTGGCAGAGGTGTTCGGTCCATTTTGGATGATCAAAGTTTACCGCTATGAGTTCCAGAAGGCCACCTGCTGCTTCTGCTGCCCCGAGAAAGATGAAGGTTTGTACTGATGCAGTTAACATTACATAATTGTCTTCTTAAAGGTGCTTTGTGTTGTGTTTTGACTACTGATTGATGAAACTTTCTGAAAGTGTCTAAAGGTTACTGTTTGCAGCGATTAGATAATTAGCTGACATTGGACTAGGAGCAGCCACCATGACTGTGATAGGCTGAGACTTCTGTCAATCAAGCAAACATGCCACAAAATAAAATTCCTTTTAAGCCTTTAATGTCAGCTTCTTGGTGGAGATTTGTCCATTAGTAGTGCTATGGAGCAATGTTTTTATGAGTGGAAGAAGACTTGTAGTTAGTTAATAAAAAAAACAGCTTTACACGTATTTTATGAGGGAGGAAATGCATTCAACACCTTTGTTGGGCCTCAAGGATGCACACAATGTGTTTTGGTGAGAAAGACTGAAAGTAAACCTCACTTTTGTATGTTTACAAGAAAACTCCACAGGGTGCCTTTAATGACAGAATCATTACAAAAATCTAAATCAGTTGCTGCAGCTAGAACATCCCTTGGAAACAAATGTTGGGATTTCTTTGAACCAGCGTCTTGTGGCAGTTTTTATGGGAGAAAAATGTTCTTTGTTTGGGGATAGCACATTTTACCCTCACCCTCAACAAATGTGTACTCTATATTCAAAAATGATTTTCTCAACCCAGCCGGTCGAGGCAGATGACCGCCCACCCAGAGCCTGGTTCTGCTCGAGGTTTCTGCCTGTTAAAAGGGAGTTTTTCCTTGCCACTGTTGCTTGTGCTTGCTCTTGGTGGGAATTGTTGGGTCTCTGTCATATAGAGCGTTGTTATGATCTGGCGCTATATAAATAAAACTGAATGGAATTAAAACAAACATCTCCAAACAGAATCTAAAATAATGGATGGGCAGTACATCTAAAAATGTTTGTATCGATAGATAAAATGGCGGGTTTGTGACTAAAGTGATGGGCCAATTGAACTTTTTTGCTATTTTCTGAAATGTTTGTACAGTCTCAGCCCCACTACACTGTAATGGTAATTGTATATTTTTAATTTAGCAAAACACCATCATTTCCTCCATCTGTTGCTGGAGGTGTCTGCATCCCCTCACAGGGCTTCCTTTGCTGCAGCTCTGAGCTTTGAAAGACATTCTCACTTGTAAATTCGTCTCTTTCAGTTGAGGAGGAGTTTGTGATTGACGACGAGAACAAAGGCTGTCAGAAGGTCACTCACAACGAGACCCTGAGAGTGGCTTACAGCTACTTCTTCTTCCATTTTGTCTTCTTCTTGGCCTCGCTGTATGTCATGATGACGCTCACTAACTGGTTCAGGTCAGTTAACGGCAGATTTATTTGTGATTTCTACAGGACTGACAATAATTAGGGGGAAGAGGGCATCAGAAAAGGTGGAGGGTTATGTATTTTTTTATTTTTTGGGAGGGTAATAACTTTTTGGGAGGGTCTTTAGTGATTGTCATCTGTCATAATCCAATAGCAGCTCTCACCTTCACTTTATTCTGCAATGTAACAGAAAGCAGAATTACAGTAAAATAAAAAAACGTAAATGTGCCATATAAAGTGACAGTTCTTGGTTCAAAAATAAAAAAATAGCTGGAATATTTGGCAAACAAAACGCATCATTTTGTTTCGTCATTCCACTTCTTTTGTGCAATTTGGTGGCTATATGAAAATAATTATTCCATTAACATATTAAGGTTGAACTGGAGTATGCCATTTAAATTCTTTCTGCACTTTTAGTTATTTTAGTAGCTCCCCTCCTCATCTTAAACATTTTTGACCAGTTCCTAAGCACTGTCTTTTCTTCTGCGTGAAGCAGCATGGAGTTAACCTGTGTTGTCCTCCTCCAGCTATGAGTCAGCAGTGTTGGAGACCACCTTCACCCACGGCAGCTGGTCTACCTTCTGGGTGAAGATGTCGTCGTGCTGGGCCTGTGTGATCCTCTACCTCTGGCTGCTGCTGGGCCCTCTGTGCAGCTGTCAGTCTGAATCCAGACCTCGCCGCTCACGCATCAAACGCCGCTCAGGATCCTCCCGCCACGTCTCTGTCACCGTCTGACACTCTCTGCGAGGTGCCAGGCAGGAGGGAGGCAGACAGGGCGCAATGTGGACGTGAGGTCAGATGACTCGGAGCCTCCACGCGGTGGCCCCGCAGGATGGGATTTTCAGGAATGGGGGTCACAGGGGTCAAAGACTCACAGTGCTGCGAGAAAGACCAATCAGTGTTCAAAGCTCAGTGCCCTGTTATGTGAAGAACTGGATAAAGCCCTGATGTCACAGGCTAGACACCTGTGACACCTGTTTTTTTTTTTTTTATTCTGATGAAATAATCTGCCCTAAAAAAGAAAGCCGTTAGTCCTCTGAAGATTTTTTTCATACCTGAATCACCTTTTTTTTTCTTTTTTTTTCTTACTACTCAAAACTCACATGGACGTTCTGAATCCACTATCACGTCAGTATTAAACAAACTTGACTATATATTTTCTGTAAAAGAAGAACAAACAACTGCACTTAAAGCTTTTGTTGTTAAGAAAGACGTGTGTACTTCCGGCAGGATTTGCTCTGCGCTAAATCACACGTTTCGTTACTCTGATTGGTTGGAGGTCTATCCAGTTGCGGCCAGAGGTATTTTGGTGTGTGCCCGTTGACGCCCCTTGGAAATCGAAACTGAGAAGTTCCAGACTAATTTACATTTGTGATTTGGTCTGGTGATGTCAGGCTACGTAAAAATCACTACTTTTACATTTCTGTTTGTGTGCAGATTAAACAAAAAAGATATAAAGTGTTAATTAGTGAGCTTTAGAGGTGGTGCATTTTTGAGTTTTGGACAGAGCCAGGCTAGCTGTACCCCCCATTTCCAGTCTTTATGCTAAGCTAAAGCTAACTGACCTGTGGCTATAGTCCCACAGTTAGTGCACAGACATGGAGAGTGGTGTCGATCTTCTCAGCTGACTCTCATCAAAAAAGCGAATAAGTGTATATCCCAAAATGTCAAACTGTTGCTTGAACATCTATTAACTGCTGCAAATTAGTCCAAAACTCCAGTTAGAATTCAGCTGCTGGAATGACAATGAATGGAAGTCACACTATAGCTACATAGAATAATGGCAACTTTATTTCATATAGTGCTAACAGTTACAAACCAGAAAATGTACAGACAGAACCAATTCAATTGCATCCTTTTATTCAATTATGAACTTTGTCTCCTATACCTGTCAATGAGGCAGCTTCAGGGTTGGTTCTTACTTCCAGCCCAAAGCCAAAAAAAGATTTGTTCACGTGTTAAAATAAAACCTGAAGTGTCCAGAGTCACGGGGAAAAAATATCCTCTTTCACTATTTTCTCTGCATCTTTTAACAAGATTTACTTGAAATGCTCAGTGACAGAAGGTCTAACAGAACGACTGAGAGGCAGCTAAACAGAAATGTATGATAACACAAGACATTTGTTCAGTCAAAAATATGGATCAAGTTGCATACTCGCTTTATAGTACATCATTCACTTCTAAATTCATTAAAAAATGTCCTGATTGATTCTTGTTAAAATTTTGTGTTGCATAAAACTTTTAAATCGAGTGCTCAAAAAACAAAAAAATACTAAAACTCACTTCCAGAAGGGATGGAAGCTTTCTGTCTCATGCCTTCAGATGAACTGAGGTGAACTGTGATGTGAATCCAAAATAGCTGCCCCTATTCCTCAGATGTTCATGTTGATGTGGAAAATTGGGACTTGTTACTACAACTGTCCTCTCTACTGAAGGGACACTGAGCCGAGTGTCTGTGATGACTTCCCTACAGTTAATGAGCAGTAATCCGGCTCAGTCAAAATATATATATATATATATACAGTATATAGTTATATTATCTGCAGTTTATTGTAGTGTTTCCTTTGTTGTAAATGTGAAGCTTTTTTGTAAATACATTATTATTATTATTTTTTTTTTTTACAAACGCTGCTGTTCTCATGTCTGGTTTATTAAACTGTGTGATAAATTACTAAATAGCAAATTGTGAATGTCTACAATAACTTTACATTAAGAAGAGTGGGTCTTTATCATTCATACACTCTATGGACAAATGTACAAAGAAATTCTTTTGGCACATGTAGATGAAGTTTGAGAGAAAATATATTTCAAAATGCAACACAAGGCACAGAAGTTAACTGACCATTTAGCAGTTTTCTCAAAACAATTATAGTCAAATTATACTTTAGTATATTTGTAGCTAATCAGTGCCACACAATAAAATACTGTATATTTCATAATCTCTTTCACGTAAAGCAGAGCTGATTTAACACACTATAAAAAAAGAATACCACAAAGTAGCATCACAGACACTGTGAAAGACAAGTGACACACAAGCAATGTGTTATGTTTTAAGCTTTTTTTTTTTTATACATAAATACATTGTGAAGCAATATGTTGTTACTATATCTTCAGAAAACAAAAAATCCACCTCTAAATCCTGATTGCATGTTGTAATTTGGTATTTGGTAAATCAATTTTTCCACTGTTTATTCTGCTTTCCTACATTTCCAACATGTACCTGGACTTGATGCATTTAGCTGCAAGACAAATAATGGTAGGTGACAGAGTTAGAATAAATGGAATTGAATTTAAAATTGTTGAAGTTAGAATCTTAGTAGTATTAGTGTAGTGGAGAATTAGTAGCCCAGGAACCGGACAAATCTGCAAGCTCATGTTTTATTTGCTCTGGCAGATGCGTTTGGTCCCCTTCCCATTCAGACAGCCGGGGTCGGGCCAATCACAACTGTTATCTAATGTTTGATTGTACAGAGGAGTGCCGTTGAGGCATTTTTGTAAAAAACCAAGATGGCTGCCGCTGATGTGGAACGTTCTGAATCCGCTATCGCGTCAGTATTAAACAAACTGGAAGGTATATTTTTTTTAAAAGAAGAACAAACAACTGCACTTATAGCTTTTGTTGATAAGAAAGATGTGTTGTCAGTACTTCTGATATGATTCGTTCAGACTATTTCACACATTTCGTTGTTGTATTGGTTGTAGGTCCATCCAATTGCATTTTGGTCTGCACCATTTGATAACGCAATGGAAATAGAAAATGAACTGAGAGGTTTCAGACTAATTTACATTTGCAAACTGGTCTGGCAATGTCAGGCTAGAGAAATAGAGTTCTGACATAGGAAGAGAAGCTAGTTCTGGAGGTATTTTTCCTGACATTTCACTAAAAGTTCCCATTTTCAAAGTTTTATATAAATGGACTTCACTTATATAGCGCTTTTACACCTTAATGGTTCCCAAAGCGCTTTACAGATTGGTCTCATTCACCCATTCACACAGCGATGGAGATGAGCTGCCATGCAAGGTGCTGGCCTCCACCGGGAGCAAAGTTCAGTGTCTTGCCCAAGCACACACGACATGTGGACAGGAGAAGACAGGGATCAAAACGCCAACCCTGGGATCAATGGACGACCCGCTCTACCTACTGAGCCACGAGTATATATGTGATATCCTCAATGTTCCTCCACATAGAAACACAGGAGTCTCATGCATAATTTAATGATACTTTAGGTTTATGTTATGGCAGCTCTAGAAAGCCTCACTCTTTACCTGTTGATATTTTAGACTGCTGAAACATTTGCTGCTTTGCTGAGCTGCTGTAAATATCTGGATGAGTTGTAGCATCAAATGATTTATGGCAACGTATCCCCAGAAATAAGCAGAAGACAAAGTCCAAATGGTGTTTGATGAGATTTAAGGAGCTGTTTGAGTGTTTTGAGGTGGATTTTTCCTTTAAGTTTACACACACAAAAACACAATAATATATAAAAATTAAATGATAGCTGTGGAATAACAGCAATAACAAAAAGGTCATTTCAGTCAATGTTCTTCTCTTTGGTTTGTGTTTAAAGGTGGGCACAAGCATCCACCTAAAGTGCTCTATGTGGTACCGTAAGCTGGTCAGGCTTTTAAATAAACGTGCAGTCTTTTTGGTTTCTTAATGTGGCGAGTTTCAAATGAGGCTGAAACTGTCTGTCGTCGATCTGTCGTTTTAATACAGTGATGCCACTCTGGAATTCATCAGACCACCACACGAATCACATGGAGTCTGACGATGTTTTGAAGGTCCAGAAATGAAACACTGGAAGTGAACAAAGCTTCAGTATGAGCTTCATTCTCTGACGCACACACACTCACACACACTGATGGTGGTCTCTACACTCGTCCCCTCAGTTCTGCTGGCTGTCTGGGTCCTCTGTTGCTGCAGAGTCTTTCAAGCGGTCGCAGCAGTTTGTCCTCTCTGGGTCTGTACGGCACCATGTAGCTCTCCTCCTCCAGCAGGATGCGGTTCAGCGTGTGCTCATAGTTAATGTGACGACGCACCATCAGTATATACTGTTTCCCCTCCTCCAGGTGGGGGCAGTCACACACATTAGGGACCCACAAGAACTCCCGGTGCTCCAGGCGGAAGGCGTTCCGGTAGGTGTGGATGATCTGGACGTCATAACGCGTCTCCTCGCCTCTGTACAGCTTCCCAAGGACTTTGCCCCGGAAAACTAACAGGAAACAGAGATGGTTCAATAAGATATTTCCAGTTAGCGTTCTGTCACAAGCTACTTAAAAACAGCAAAGCAGGTTCAGACTCACCAAAGTCCTTCTGGCAATACTGTCTGTGCCGTTCTCTTCGACCTTTAACCCGCTGACATTTCCCACAATTCCCTGCACAATAAACCGAGCAGAAACAAACTCACAAATATAGTCATGATATGAAGACCTTAAAAAATACCTTCACATGTTGGATAATATGCATGCTTGCTTTCTTATTGGGAGTTAGACAAAAAGGTTGATATTTCCCAAAATTTCTGAGCTTCTCTTTAACGTTTATTCGGTCATGGTTAGTTGGGCTTAGCTTGTTGGGTGACAGGGTGAGTTGAGTTGGGAAAAGGGTGAACATACTTCCAGGTGACGGCTGAGGTAGGAGATTTCTGTGGTTCTCCTCCCGCTCCAGGCGTGGCAGGATGGGCTGGTGAGGGCGCTTGTGGGGGTTGTGGTGGGAAGATTGGCGTGCCTTCACAGGCCTTAAAACTGCCAGACACAAACCACACACACTGTTGTCAACAATGGTTTATTTTTGAATAATAATAATATAATCTTTTATAATAATCTTTTCAAAGCGAACTATAATGAAATTAATTTGTTTAATTTTGATGACATTATTTCAAAGCCCCTGTATGTTGGATTTGAACATTTGTGACTTTAGCCACTTGAGACCAGGACCAGAATAAAGTAGAAGAATGTCTTCTTCAACTCTGGATGGTAAAAACGTATTTCATGTTGTGTCCTGGCTTAAAATGTGTCAGTTAGTTTGGCCCTGTTTGCTGCTGTTCATTTTTAGTTTGGAAGATCTGCAATTACAAGTCTCCTGGATTCAGTTAATGGCCATGCATTGACATCACCTTCTGTCAAAAATAAACTTTAAAACACTGAGAGAAATGCAAGCACACTTCAGTTCACCATGTTGCTCAACAGATCAGAGAAAACAGGGAATTCTTTGTTTGGATAATTTGGTCTGATTCTAATGAAACTGCAGACCTCTCTCAAAAATGCCTGTGGTGTGTTAAAAGTCCAATTTCACATGAATATGACATTACGAAACAAATATTTTGCATCACAAATGGATAAAATATAAAACCCTACACTTCCTATTCTTTCAGATCATTCTAACTTTATTATGTCCTACTCAACATGAAAAATCATGCGGCTGGGAAGTTCACTATAGAGGATATTCTTGGTCATAATTCAAATTAAAAGTCCAAATAGAAAATGACGAGAGATAAAATTAAAAAGATTATTATTTCACTACACTACACTACTACTAAAGAGCACAGTGCAATGAAATCAGAGAAAATGGAGAAAGTACAGTAAGCAGGGTCGGAGGGAGTACTGTTATTTATAAAGCAATGGCTTCATTTTGATGAAAGCGTTCAAACATTTCTGTCCATGTGACCTCACACACAAAGTCACCAGTGAAAGGAGCAGTAACAACTCCACCGCAACTCCCCATCGGTCTGACGGCGAGAAAGCAGCGGACAGTGCAACGTTAATCACAGCAGGCTAACTTACACTTTGTATCATATCGTGAGCATTGATAAAGAATGTTAGATTAAACTGTTGACAGGGGTCCCACTGGTTTTTGCATCACACTGGTGATGGTAGAGTGGTTACAGGTCCACCCTGTACAAGTCACAGCATTACCACTACAGAATACTGTAAGGAATTATAGATTTAATTACAAGATTTATAGCGTAGACTACTGCAGGTTATTCTTTAGCCAGACTATTTGTGTAGTTGTCCCTAATGTATGAAGGAGTTTTCTACTTCATTGAACTGACCATTAAAGGGGACATATTATGCTCATTTTCAGGTACATACTTCTATTTGGGGGTTCTACTAGAATAGGTTTACATGCCTTAATGTTCAAAAAACACATAATTTATCTCATATTCACGATTGCTGCAGCACCTTTTTTCAACCCCCCCCCCCCCNCTCTTTAAGGCCCCCCTCCCTAAAAGCCCAGTCTGCTCTGATTGGTCAGCCCCGGCACTGAGCCAGCACCGCCCACAACTTCCAACGCTCCACTCGGTTCCTTCGCTGTTTTGGGATCACTGTGATGGAGTTTAGCTGCACTTCTACCTTGAATATCTCCACAATAACCCCTTCTACACCAAGAAACTCAATATCGCACAACATCGGCAACCAAGACTACAGGTTTCCCTGATTCTTGGCTCAGGTAAATACTGCTATTTAATGTCATATCTCATAGCGGTAACATGTAGCACTGTATGTAAACACTTACAGTAGGCCTACTTATCACAGTGTGGAAGTGGAAAGTAGCTTACAATATGAAATAGAAGATGTGAAATATTAAAGTAATTATTTATGGTAAAAAGACACTTGATGAATGTAAGAAAGTAATCAAATAGTACAGTGATTACTGTAGCAACTGTCCATGTTATCCTGACTACACTTCAGTTACATCAGACCAGTGACACTTACCATAATGAAGCAGCAAACTGCCTGGAATAGACTTTATCCTGTACGTTACCATGTCAACATAACTGATGGAATTACTGATCTTATAAAGTAACTTATGTAGTTGAAAAACTCTTCAGTAACCAAAGAATCTGAGGAGTTTTTACTTGTCAGTTGTCAGACAATTATTGCCATATTTATGCTTTAAAATGTTTGTTATAACTGCAGACTTTTTTTTGATACCCTTTGAAAGTACTGTAGAGAATATTGTATAATATATATTGTGATCTGTCAACACCGTAATAAAGTTTGACTGTGAAACAGAGAAATGTCTTGTGCTGCTTAGTCACCTGTAGTAAATAATTAGCAGCAAATCTTTTACATTTTCATATACATTTCATATTAAATGTACCATTTTTTTTAACCCTTCTACATGGATGAAATCTAACAAGGTTTTCACATCACCTATTTAAACTGTTTAATTACATAAAACCTTTGTGAAAGAACATATTTTCCTCTAATATCACAAGACCCTTACTACTAAATTTAAAAATGACCAAAATCCTTTAAGATATGACGGTGCCTGACCATTAAGGGCTTTGTGTGTGAGAAGAAGGATTTTAAATTCTATTCTGGATTTTACAGGGAGCCAGTGTAGAGAAGCTAATATGGGAGAAATATAATCCTTTTTCCTGGTTCTTCTCAGTAAGCGTGCCGCAGCATTTTGGATCAACTGGAGAGTCTTAAGGGACTTATTGGGGCAGCCTGATAATAGGGAGTTGCAAAAATCCAGTCTAGACGTAACAAATGCATGGACTAGTTTTTCTGCATCTTTTTGAGACAGGATGTGCCTGATTTTTGCAATGTTACGTAGGTGAAAAAAGGNTGTAATTACATAAAACCTTTGTGAAAGAACATATTTTCCTCTAATACCACAGGACCCTTACTACTAAATTTAAAAATGACCAAAATCCTCCTTGAAAATAAAGCACTTTATTCATATCCATTGAAATGGAAATATAAATTGTGTATATATAATGCACAAAGTAGCAAAGTGAGGAGAGTGTGGTGGGTCCAGGAACACCTCATCAAACTCGAGCTTCATCAGGTCATTCAGATGATCTGTAAAACAAAGCAGTCACAGTTACTTGTACAATATACTGTTGAGTTTTATCAGGGCTAACGATGTCCAACTGCAGATACATTTGGTCTTGAATGAAGGAGAAGCATGTATTTAACAGGGTGTGTGGTGATCACAGTGCTAATGTCAACGTGATTATAGTATGACAGAACAACACTTTTAATCCCAGTGAAGTGACCAGTGAAGTGACCTGCCCAGTGTAACTGGGTAATTCTTGAATCTAGCTTTTTATAGCATACCATACCCTTTCTAGGTGATCCGACCGTAGTTACTGACATTTAAATCTTTTTAAACACTCCCAGTGTTGTAGCCTGATAATTTTTATGACATTTGGAAAGTTTCTAATTATGATCCTTTTAGTATTTACACTAAATCAAGTAGGCATTATTTTGAGCACTGAAAATACTTTTCCTTACATTTTTTACATTGTTATATTCTCAGTAATTGCACCTACCATGCTCTTTATGTAGAACACTGTGGAAGGCCTCAGTGGTGATGGCTCAGCTTCTCCACATCACTGAAAGCCCCGTGGAGCTGCACAGGGAACAGTGGATGTGCCAAGGTCTTTGCAGGACAGTAGCCTGGACAGCTGTAACAGAATAAAATTTTTTCATGAAACCCAAACAATATGACATAAGAACAATACATAGCAATATCACATTATAAGTACAACTACTAAAGGCTGCAACAGCTCAGTGTTAATTTTTATTCAGATTACATCAGGATGCAAACATTTACCTAGTGAGACTCTGTTGTTTGTAATGTACCGTGAGACTACATAACCGCAACAGGAGAGACCGAGGACTGTTACTCTGAGATGAGGTCTCTGCTCATTCTAGCAGCGACACATTAACATACATATAGTATCTACACACTGCAAAGACTGCCCATGCAAAGTACATTTCCCCCTAACACCGTGTCCTAACAGCAAGCAAGCGTCCGACTATCGCATCGCATTCAGTTAGGACACCGTGGTAACGTAACATAGGCGCTCTCCCTCCAGCACCAAACAAGAAGCAGCAAACTAGATAGTTACTTCGGTAACGGCCAAAAAACTCATCAAATACCGTCACACACACACGATAGACGATGAATTAAAAGTTTATGAGTTGGTGTTTAGTTCAGCGTGCATCTGATCCACCAACCAGCACTTATTTTAGTGAGAAATCTGAATTTTGGAAATGGTTCGCCTCTAATTCCTATGGTCCTCTCCCACTAAAATGGCGCCGCTAACCAGAGGAGACTGGTAGCGAGTTGAGGTGACAAAATGTAAAGTTTGTACGGAAATACAGTTTCTTTATGGACTATATTGATGCCAAATTGACAATAAGACTGTTGACATATGACGCCCTTTACCTTGTGTTTCTAGAGTTATGTGTTTTTACAGGCACGTAAGGAATTGTTAATATGTAGTATTTCTTAAACGGAGTTTGGCGTAATATTTTCCCCGGACAAACTAATAGCGTTAACGTTATTGTGTATCTTGCAATAAGTAACGCCAATAACGTTCCTTAAAATTACATCTAATATTTACCTCAGTTGTGCTAAATGGCTAAAGAAACACATAACATAACTCTTTTTTAAATACTTACATTTCCCTCTTCTGCAGTTGTGCCACGGACAGTTGATATTGATCCCTCTTTTAGAAAAAGTTTCAGCCAGTCCGGCGTTGTTACTGACCCAAGTTGGAAAAGCAGTCACACACAGTGGTTAGCACAGCCGTAGCTTACAGGTTTTTGCCAACGGTAGCTTGGACATAAAAAACTTTAACCACTCCACTCTTCTGTCCTCTGAGGCTGGGGGCCGATGTAGCGATTTGTGCTGGCCTGTGCAGCCAACGACAGAGCAGTTGCTATGTTTACCTCTTTGCTTTGACTTAATGCTAGCAAGTCGGGCACTTGCAAGAAAAAAATGGTGCACCCTCGCAAAGTTAGTTCTCAGGTCCTGAGTGGACATACTGAGATGGGGGGCGGTATTATGCAATGAGTCCGCTATCTATGTAAAGAGGGGAGCCAAATTTAAAATGGCTTGTTGGTTCACATGTTTTCTGACATAGACAGAACACACAAAAAATGACTGGGTGGTCTTATTTCACATTTTGTGTGTTGGTAGTGTAGGATATTTTTTAGATATGCAATGCTAAAATGCTAAGGTAAAGTCAGAAAGGTTAGGTTAGTATAAAATTATGTTAAAAGTTAGTACAGATAACAAATCAGTGTGATGAATCATTTTAAAGAGTAATCAATGAAGGCTTTGCTGTTCTGAATCATTAAAGTCTTATTTTTTTATTATTAGGTAGACTGACACTGAGAAATAATGGTGTATGAGAGAGAGA
>LKNJ01008494.1:0-16034 GCA_002120245.1 Maccullochella peelii | reverse complement strand
TCTCTCTCTCTCTCTCTCTCTCTCTCTCTCTCTCTCAGATGACTGTACATTGTGTACTGGGAGTTTCTTCTTTAGCACCATGGGAACAGGTCTCTGGACAACACAGTTTTTCCATAATGATACTGTTACAGCTTAAAAATGAGACATATTCTCAGTTGGGCTAATGTGTGACATGAGGCTTAAATTTGGCTGCTAAAGATTTCCTTTGTCTTCTTGGGAAGTAACCATCAAATAAGGCTCTTACTTTGCCGATTAGCAACAAGAGGGTGGCTGCTACAGCGTACAGTACTCTTAATGGAATAGTTTAACATTTTGGGAAATACGCTCATTTGCTGTTTTTAAGAGAATCTCATGTCTCTGCATTAAGTATGGAGCTGGAGTCAGGATGTGGTTAGCCTAGCTTAGCATAAAGACTGGAAGCAGGGGGGAAACGGCTAGCCTGGCTCTGTCCAAAGATCAAACAGACTTTTGTTGGTGTTTTTTCCCCAAGTCTAGTTAAAAGTAATTTACAACAGTTAAATTTCTGTACAGATTAAACAAGCAATATATATAACATGTTAATTAGTGAGCTCAGTGGTGTATTTTTTATCTTTAGACAGAGCCAGGATAGCTGTGTCACCCTGCTTATAGTCTTCATGCAAAGCTAGGCTAACCACATCTTGACTCCAGTTCTACAGTTAATACACAGACACAGACACAGACACTAACCCAGCTCTGTGACGCACTGTCAAATATATTTGCAATTACACACAATTATTTGGTAAGTATTTTTCCCAGGGCAAAAGGAACAGAGAAGCATGAAATAAATCATTTTCAGGGCAAAGCCAACTACTGAAGGAGTGCAGTCATCATAATTTTCTTGAGGATGTTCCAATTAAAAAGCATGGTAATTGTAAATTGAGCTGTGTGGGACATTTTGGAAATGTGTGTGAATGCATAAATCTTATAAATACCCTTGCATATGTATGTAAAGGTCATTGAATATTTCCAATTAGTGTCAGTGCCTTCACTTTTACTGTCTTTATTAATCTCCCTTTATGTCTGTTCATTCATTCTTATCCTTTCAAAGTCTCACATTGTCTTAATTTACCAAAGTCAGGTAATGTAAATGTTTTAAATGTGGTTAAATATCTGGTGAGAAAACAACCTCACCACTAGGTCCATTTTGTAGCTGTTCTGGAGCTTTCAATTATATCGCATGATTTTCGTCAGCAGGTTCAATGTTGCTTATGACTATAAAATAAATTTTCAGAGTTTTCAAAATTGTCTTCAAAAGTCCTAAAAAGCCAGATTTATAGTATTAAGTGATCATCTTTGAATCAGATTACTACCATGAGTAACACACTACAGTGCACTGTGCTGCTAAAACATTTATGGATATATGTAGGACTTAATTTAAAATATTATACTGTATAATGACAGAATTTACAGCATTTTAATGTAAACTTCAAGAGTACATAAATGATCGCCTGCCAATTAAGAAAAGGTCTTACAGGGATTACACCAGGTGTCATAAATATGTAGAATTTGCAGCTCTATCAGCTCACCTGACATGTTTGCTTGGATGCCTTTGATTCAGTCATATATTCGCTCTCTCGCTATTCCCCCCCCCCCTCAGATGCTCCAGAGGGTGCTGCACCAATCAGCGATGAACTGGACATCTTTGGACCAATGGTCTCCAACCCTCTGCCCTCATCCAACAACACACAGCAGGCTCAGGTAACAAACACACACACACACACACACACACACACACACTTGCGCTCTCTCTCTCTCTCTCTCTCTCTCTCTCTCAGGCTTTCATCATCTGCTTATCACCGCAGGCAGATTGCAACACAGAGAGTCTGCAGAGACTCCCGTGATGCAAACTCACACACGCACACACACACACACAGGCATATTCACAAACACACCATCTCCCTTATACTGATCATATCAAAGCAAACTGTCAGACTCTCCTTTTATTGAATGAATTTGATCAATGTCCTTCAAAGAGAGAGAGAGTGTGGGCCTATCTGACAGAAAGAGGAATAATGGAGAACTGCTACAATGAAGGTGGCAGCTGGGAGCTGTAGAGATGTAGTAGTAATAATACTTTTATTTTTAGAATATAGCAATAATAAATTATTTTTACTGAATTTGTCTGGTACTGGTACTTTCAATTGTAAACCTGCCATCTACATGTTGTTTTAACTTAATGCAGCTGACCGAATAACACAACTGTGATGGGAAATATGGGGAAAGATTACTCGCATAAAATACTGTACATTCGTTTTTTTGTAACAGCCCTGCAAAATGACAACAATTTCAGAGAAGGAAAGACTGAGAAGAAATGAGTCAAACAAGGAGAGGTGAAGAGAAATTTAAAAAAGAAATGGAGGGAGAGAGCGTGAGAATAAAATGGTGCAAAGTCATGCCTGAAAGATTAATCGTTCGCAATTTGAAAGTGCAATTTTCAAATCGCAGTGGCTGTGAATCTGACCCCCAATTTTGCAGGATTAAAATGACAACTGTCACCAGCTGTAGCTAATTAATGTTAATTCCACGAGTTGGCCAAACTGTAAAATGAAACTCTTGGCTGTTATCTGGTTTATGTGCACTCTGCATACTGGTGACTGTGTTCATTGTGTTCGGCCAAAGATGGTTTTGTCGAGGAAGAAGGAACATTGTAACATTTTGATGTCTGATAAGATAGAGAGTAGCATCTTTAAATGCTATTTGAAAAAGACAGAGTAGTGAGTTCTTTTTCTACGTAAACTATCAAGCTTGGTCGCCTTACGTCAGATTCAGTAAGGTAGCTTACAGCTAGCTTACCAGTGAGTGATTGTAAATGACTAAAGCTGGTGGAAAGTGAACACTATTCAGAATCTCACAAACTTTGAAGTACATTGTTAAGGACAGGTGATTGTTTTAAGTTAAATGTTTTCATTCTGTAGCTCTGAATAAGGACCTCTGGTATTCAGGGCTGTAAAGCAGCTCGTCCTTTCTCTCTGGGAAGCTAACATTAGCTGAGCTGTCAGCAGTATTTATGAGTGTCCGTGTATTCATCCTGAACTTTTTAGTACAGGATGTCCAGTTCGGTATTTGACTTTCTTTGGTTGGGTATGGCCTGTAAACCAAATAATTGCTGTCGTGTTAGCCTAATATAATCTAATTTGGCCTACATGTTAGCTTGTGCAAAACATAGCTTACCAGGTTACTTTAGCTAACTACATTGTCAGACATCACTCACCAAAAGTGTTATTACCATAAGTGGACACCTACAGTATGTACCTTTTATTAATAAAACACCCCTTTAAATGACATGATTATGTCTCAAAATTAGCAAGTATAAGTAATATATCAAGTATGCCATTTGTATCCTTCTCAATGTCAGCTAAATTTGACAATTTGTTTGTAGAAAACTAGCAAAGTCTACTTAGAAGTTGACTTTTTTTTAAACAAAACCCTGCCTGGGAGGACCTCAACAACATGCATCTGCATCATTTCATATGATCTTTTAATGTTGAAACAAAAATAACACTGTTAAATTTGTGATTTTGCTTAGTACAAGCTAACCTTGTTTAATACAATGCAGACCACACAAATACAGGCATAGATAGTAATCACAATTTAAATTGAAATTGCACCATCTGTCAAAAAAATCACAGATATTTGGAAAAAAATGAAGGGGTGGATGGATGGATGGAGGAAAGCCTATATTGAGTTGTGTGTTCAATGGGTGTCTGAAGCCATATTGGATGGTCTTAATTTTCTGGGTAAACAAAACCAAACAGGATGTTTGTCAGAATAAAAAGAGAGAGAAAAAAATGGATAAAACAAAGAATAAAAATGACTTTCTTGACTCTATTTTCCTGATATTTGTGCTCACTCATTTTTCCTTTCTACCTCTCTCACTCCTTCACCAACTAGTCTCAGGGGAAACAGTAAGGTTGGTCGAATTAAACATTTTCAAGGCAAAGCGTGGAGTTTAAAATGCCTATGTGGTCTTTGGCCTCAGCAATACACACATACACACACTCAGAAGGATGCATACATGCAGTTGCACATTTCTAGTCATGGAATAAATACAGAAAACAAACAGGTGTCATGATGTGCAGTCCATATAGTATAAGAGCAGAATACACGCAAACATACACAACGTACAAATTCACAGTGATCCATTCCTGGGTTGAAAATTCATTCTTTCACTCTCTGACCTATTCCTAGGTTTCAAATTGTCTGGTCACTCTGGTACACACACACACTGACACACACATACACACACATACACATGCACATACACACACACACACACACACACACACACACATCTCCGAGCCTCCTGGGACCAGGCAGTGACTTGCTGGGGACCCAGGCATGAAGAACAATTATGGGCTGCTCTAACTGCAAGCTCCCCCTCTGCCACTACCAGGCTCCCACTTACCCTCTAATCTCCCCTCCATGCTCACCCTCCTCGCTGACTCCATCTGCTGCAGCTATTTGTCTGCGTGGCACCTCTGCTCATCTCCATATATTCATTAATCCTTCTCTATCCTCTTTTTTCTTTGTGAAGCCCTGGTTTGCTCACAGGTGATGTGAGGTAACACTATACATGCAGTCCCCCCCTTTGGGCAATCAAGTATCAAGTAACATTAACACATTAAATTAACTCATCACTAGAAGTCCATTCATTTTCTGTAGCGTTATGCGGTGTTCATGCCATATGGTAATTACCACAATTACCAGTTTCCGACTTGTAAATAGTTTTTACGTCAACATCCAAGTCGTAATTACGACTGGGACCCTCCAATTTTTTGTAAGCTCCAGTATATATGATTATCAGATGACGTGAAGGCTTCTTTTCCTTCTCTACCATCTATCTCATATGATGTGAATGCAGCACGAGTGTCCTCGCAAACCAGCAATGTGTTACTCTGTGTGGCCCTCGGGTTGTGCAGAAGCTACTATTGGTTGTAGCTAGTTTTGTTAATGGCAAAATGGATACAAATAAGAAAGCTCTCTTGGCTTTGCTTCTCGTTCGGCAGAGCACGGTTATTGAGATTAAAATTGAATGGTTTAACACAGCTAATAGCGTCCTTCATTTTGGATGTCAAAGTGGTGTGCATGAGGCTGTGGTTGGAGTGATACTTGATATTTCTAGAGTTTGGAGGGTGGTGTCTTTTTTTAGCTTTTTAAAGCCAAAAACACATGAGCTAATGTGTAAGGAATATATTAAACGGAGGGTAACTAGTACTACCTACAGTAGTAGCTTAGGGTTACTTCCATGCCAACAGTTAGCATATCATTAACATTATTGGGTAACAAGGTACTTCCCCCTCCTTTCCACATGTTAGCGGCTCTGTAGTGCTCTTTATTAGATATGAGGAAGTTTACCCGGATGAGTTATCATTTTAGTCCACATCCTTGAATTTGTTTCTCCTGTAAAAGTGAATAATACAGCAGTAAAACATTAATCTAACCTTTTGCGTGACTTGTTTAAGTAAGTCTTGTATTTCTATGGTAAACATCTGAACAGTGTTAAAGAAATAACTTTCTTTTCATATTTTCATATAATAGTGCATCATAATACTAAGGCTTACTAGCTTTACCTCCATGTCTTCTACTAGGCTGTGAGGATGATGACTTTTTTTCTGGGACCTGTTAGCTTCAGCTTCTCATGAAGAATAGTTTTCCCAATTAACTGCAAAATGGACAAGCCGTTAATTACAGTCCCATTTGTCCAATTTCAGTTTAAAGACATCAGTTAAACAACATCCCACAAACAATGCTTGGAGAACGGCTGCACTCATTATTAGTTCATCAATAAGCTAAAATTTTGGTTTCTGTTCATATGGCTACAGTTGCTTTATCAACTCATCAAAACAGCGTAATGTTGCAAAAGGCGGTGAAACTTAAAGCTACATGATTTACTTGTTTGGCACTTTGTAGCTGCAGACCAATGTTTAGCTAGTAACTTTGTACATTTTACACAAGTAATAGTTATTAAGTTATTAATATTACTACGCCCTAGTTCTGGTTGTGGTCTACCCTCTCTCTGCCTACACATTAGACCATTTCTTTTTCTCACTGTTTTTATGCTCCATTATTCCATCTGTATGTCCTCCATCTTCCCTGTCCTTCCATTGTCTTCCCTCTCTCTGCTGTCACTCATCATTCATTCTCTCACAAGAATGCTCCTGTTCTTCTCCTCCTCATCCTTCATATGTCCTCTTCCTCCTCTCATTTTACACTCCTTGCGTCCTCCCCTTTACTCTCCCTTTTATATCTGTTCTTACCTGGGGCCTCATTAATCAATGTTAGGTATGTATAAAGATATATGCATAAATCTGACATACTGTACAAGCATTTGTGAGCTTGTACAGAGCCAGGACTTTTTATTCTCTGTGTATTAATACACACCACCAAGGTCCAAAAGAGATTCTTACATTCTGCCTTCAAACTCACCAAGAGAGATCGTGCTTTTCTGTGTCTGAGCCATGTCCAGTGGAACGTAGAGACTTTTATTGACATTTCCAGCAGCATTTAAAGGAAAGGCAGTTACCTCACAGTATGTGGATAATAATTGCCTTTGCTTGGTGTGAAGGTGAGCCTGTGATTGCCTCCTTGTGTTTGTCTGTAACCAACAAGTCTGACAAACTAATGGCCTATGCATGTTTCTGCTTCCTAGAGGAAGAAACCCGTTGGATTTAGGTGACCTTTCCTGTGGGGCTACCATCAGGCTAGTTTGACTCACAGAAAGTGAGTAAGAAGGCTGTGGGTATAATAATCCTGCCATTGGCCGATGGTCGGAATTCTCCTGCCCTTCCAGAGCGCAACACGTCATACTCTGAAAACCACGCCCACTGGAGGGGAGAACAGTTAGCGCCACAATATGTAACCATGGGCTGGAACGCTAACAAAATGCCATGCCAAACATGTCAGAGGATTATTTTAGCACCCTCTGTCTACCAGAGAAGACAAACTCAATATTGTGGTTCTGTCTCAGTGTCCCTTCTCAAGCTAAGTTACTGTAGCTAGCTAAGGCACTTGCTAACATAATACTGCTTTCTGATTTAGCCACATTCCACTACACAAATTGCATACTGTCAAAATGCTTTAGCTTAACTTACAGCGATATAGTTAGCCTAAAACTGACATTTGGTTATTTGACTTATGCAACCAGTGACAAAATGCTTCCTGCACATGTAGGCATACTGAGTGTCAGGATCCCACAGTGTTCCCATTCTTCAGTTTTTGGGTTCGGCAGCTTATAAAAACTTTGTTCTGGGTTCTTTACCCTGTTGGTAGTGCATCCCACCACACAGCAGCTTTTAGCCATGTTTCTGTTGTTTGCTAGCAGGCCGAAGTGACAAGGAGGAACCTTCATGCTATACAAAGTCAATGGAGAGCGATGACTTGTTTTCCCCTCCGTTGTGGGCGGGACTTAAATGCGCTCTGTCTCTATCCTGAGCTTAGCACCGACCCAAGACGATTGTGATTGGTTTAAAGAAATACAAACAAGCCAGAGCGTTTTCCCCTCTATACCAGAGTGATAATGGGTTCAGCCAGACCTTTCTCCAGCGCCAGCACAGCACTAAAACAAAGTATGGAGATCTGTGGAGGTCTAGCAATGCGAGACAACCATCAGGCCAAACTCTGAGTTGTGTAATGAGTCCTGGTCCCTAACTCGTTTGCAAAACTTGCTGCGCAGCTTCTCGCTCCCAAGAGGAAACTCCATCAGGTTTCCTGTGGCGCCACCATTGCAGCGTCAGCCTTTCCATTTTCAGATGCCTTTCCTTTTCTATACATACAAGCAGTACACACAAGGACACAGTTTTGACAGTCAATACAGATCCACCTGACCTTACACACACACACATACAGCGGGTTGAATTTGGGATTCAGCAGGGCGGATATTACTTTACAGCTGTGATTAGCTGGGTGCGTGTAGAAAGAGGAAGCTGGCAGCCTGCTGATTCGTGCAGCTATTAACTGGCACTGGGGAGCGCTCGCCTATCTGCGAATACGTCAATTACAAAAATACGATTACAGCCTTGTAGAAGGGGGAGGATTTGTGTTATCCCCAGCTTTTCCCCTTTCTCTCTTTCTCACACACACGCACACACCCACTTTCTCTGTATGTCTTGTCCTCTGTCTCTCATTCACCCCACCCTGAGCAAGGAAAATGTAGTTATTAAACAGGCTTTACCAAGAAAACTCAAGAGAAAGAATACAATAAACATTTAACCTGAAGTGGTGGAGAGGGAGAAAGAGTGAGTGATGAGACAACAAGTAAGGGGAAGGTGGAGGGTAGGACGTCGAGCATGAAGTCCCACCCGCCCTAACAGAATAAGTGCGATGGTGCAGACGCACCAGAAGCACTGGCTTGAATCACCACCACCAGTCCTATTTCTGTTTTTTCCTAAAGCTCCTGGGTTCACCCAGGCTACCCAGTTTGTGAGTAATCAATAAGAGACCCAGGGCCAGATTTAATAAGGCTTTTGCGCCTGTTATGATGTGACACATTCTGCCCCGAACACATACAGTTTGCATGTCATTCATGTCTGCAGGGTGTGTCTCTCTCCTCATTGCATGTGCAAATAATAGGAGGAGACATGTTAGCAGGGTTGATTATGCATTCCACTGGATTTACGGAGGTCAGGCAATTTGCAAATGTCCGTTTTGCTGGAAAATTCCCCGCTTCTGAAAAAGGAGGTGTAAACGTGGCGCTAATGAGAAATAAAAATGAAGCAATTAGGCCATTAATAATGAACATAGTATCTGATTACTGTAACAAACGAAAAGTGGACAGCAAGTTTTGGTTTGTGTTCGTTGAACTTGAATCATCATCAGTAGAATCGCTACAGACTACTAAACTAAACTTTTCTTTCTTTTAAGTATGTTTGGCTGCATTAACCTCAGTATTAACATCCATATCAACTGTTGTGTCTGTGTATGTATTTGTGTGTGTGATTTTGTATGTGTGTGTGTATATACGCAAGAAATAGTCATTAAAAGAACAAACAACTCTTTCTTATTAAATCTAGCCCTCAGTATGCAGAAGGTAATTGATGATTATCATCAGTGACTAATTCTACAATACAGTATTTTATTCAAATGTTTTTTATATATATATATATGCTCATTGTTCACAGTCGAATAGGTTTTGGTCTTTTAAGAACTAGTACTTTATATTGACCAAATCAGTACGATTGTCTGTATTACCAGGGGTTTTATTCCATTTATTCATAATGATGTTAGAGAAACGTTAATGAAGCAGTTGGAGACCATATTGTTCTCCTGAGTGCTGGAAAACTATCGCAGTGCCAAATGGCAGCTGAAGTCAAACTTCCTTAATGGGCAGTGCAACAAATGCTGGAGAGATTTTCATTTTCATCTGGAGCAAGACCAGCAGACATGAATTCAGCTGACCATTTGAAGACCAGTATAACGAGGGAATGTTTTAACACAACTGCATCCAACATACAAAGCTATCTGATCAAAGAGCGCAGCACTCGAGACGCAGCACAATCCAATTATGATTGGTACACCACTTGAAACAAGCATGGACAAACAACATTAAAAAAAAAATCTTTGTTGGACATGAGAAGAGAGCTTTTACAAGGAAACACACGAGAGGTTAATGCAACTGTCAGGATCTGGACTTTTAGTGTTTTGATGTGGACTCTTTGTCGTTTCCTGTTTTATTTTGAAGTTTCGTTTGTCTTGGTTTCTGTGTGTTTCTGTTCTAGTGTTTTCCCCTAGTGTTGATTGTCTGAGTGTCCTCACCTGTTCCCATTTACTCACCTGCTTCTGGTCCCCTCGTTTGTTTGATCCTTATTTATACTGGTCCCTGTCTTTTGTTCCTGGTTGGTTCATTGTTGTTGTGCATGTCTTATGTCTGCTGCTCGTGTTCAGTGTTTTGTTGTTCCCTGGATTCCGTGAGTTTTCATGTTTCAGTTTTATTTGGATTTACCAGTGTTCACCTGCTGGTCTACCTGCCAGCACGATTTAAGTTAGGTTAAATAAACCTTTGATTCAACTCCTGCCTGCCTGCGTTGTCTGCGCTTGGGTCCTCTGCCTGCTGCCTCGTGACAGCAACAGTGCATAAAACCGAATGCAGTCAAGCACAATGTTGGAAATACTGCAAGTGTGGTTGTGTTTACGTGTTTCTGAAGTTGGATACTTGCTTAAGATTGTCTGCAAAGAGAATTCCAACTCTATTCAACCTGCATTAATTGATTTTTTTGGGCCGCTTGGGGGCAGCACAACAAGCTATAAATACATCATCTATTTGGAGTTAGTATTTGTGGCCACTTGTCCAATTGTCAATCTCTTTTTAGCTTTTGTTTTTGTCTTCGCCAACTATTTGGCTCTTTGGCTCTCCAGCTCTCACAAACCTTTTCTGTCTGCCATTGGGTGTTGCACAGGTCATGTACTCAGGGGTTTTAGAGCTTTTTCTTTTTGCTGAAAACAGCTGCCTGCTGTGGCTAGAAACATGTTGGATATGACTGAACCAAAACGGTAAAGTTGTGGGTCAGAAAATAAATGCAATGACCTTTTAAGATGCTCAGTAAGGCTGAGGGGAGCTGCAGACTTGGGTGATAACTTTCTGTGGTTTCGTAATTTCAAGTGACTCCTTTCACACTAAATCTATTGAATCCGTTGATAATATAAAAGATATTGATTAGTGCAGCTTTAAAGTTATGGGCAGAAGTACTCTTCTGGGATTTCCTAAACATGCATCTAAGGTGTACCAAATCTTGAGGTTAAATGAGGAACAAGGAGTCTTAACTGGCACGGCTTTCAGTCCAGCCAAACTCTGGGGGGGGGACATATAGTAGTACAGCACAGTCCAGTTCTACATGCAGATGTAAAGTAACAGTAGTGCTAATGGTATTGTTAATATTAATACAAATAATACTAATAGCAATATAATAATAGTAATACTAACAATTCGACCAATAACAGCAGCAGCAGCACCTGCGGAGCAGGAACACGGGCAGCAGGTGGCCTGCAACCACAGATCCAGGATGAAGAGAGAAGGGAAAAAGAAACAAGGAATGACTGGGAGAGGGATGAGAAGAGGATGAATGAGAGAGAGAGAGAGAGAATATGAAGGAAGGAGGATAGGAGAAAGCAGTGAATGGGTATAGGGAGAGTGAAGTAAGAAAAGAAGGAAAGGCAGTTGATTGCTGAAGAAGTCGAGGTAGAGAGAGATGAGGTAATGAACTGACCAGCAATTGCTTTCTTCCTTCTTGTTCTTCCGTTCATTTTTTTCTTTCAATCCTTCTTTCCGCCCTGCTCCTTATTGTCACTCTTTCTCAAATTCAGATTTTGAAGGAAAGCTTTGCTTTTGTTTTTGGTAAATTAGCACAAATCCTTGAGCACGCACACACACAGCCTAGTGTGGTTTTAAAGCCACAGATGGTCTATCAGAGGGGAGTGTATGAGTATTTCAAGCAGCGATGGAAAACCGTAGGAAGAAAGATAGTCTAGTGTGTGTGTGTGTTTGGCTGTAGAGGTCTATGAATAGCGACAGTGAGGAAAAGGCTGTCAGAGTGGTAATTCAGAGCTCTGGCTGCACCCATCAACACCAACATTGGCTGAGAAGAATGGAGCCTTGTTGCAGAGGGTTTCTATTACACAATGTGCTGCTGCTAGGAGCCCCACAACACATCACACACTATGTGGACGGTGTGTGTGTTTATGAATAGGACAGATGCACATGTGACATACTCTGCTTGAATCTCCCTTGCTTTAGAAGTGTGCTTAGACTGATATATCGCTGCATTTTACATCAGCCACCAGTTTGGCTTTGGCAAGAAATCTGCTGGGTTGCTTTACTTTCTTTCAGTGCAAATGGAGCTAATACTCCTGGAGTGTCTGGCAATCACAAATGCTGGAAGGAGTGCAAGGCCGATGGAAAATGTTTGGTCTTAAGCAACTGTGGTTATGCCAAAGGAGGCCTTTTAATTTTAATAAATTTTAAGAAACACGTGCACCAGTATGGTGTAAAGGCTACTAAACATCTCCACTGTCTCGTTTGCTTCACAGTAACTAGTACACTTACTTTGACAATTATATATTGATGTTTTCAAAGACCACTGGATATCAGCCTGTCAGTGACTCTGATAATGCAATTTGATTGACCATATACAGTATTATGTATTATAGGTCAGCTGGTAAGGCAGATTGGCCATTAATAATAGGGTTGGTGGTTTGACCCATGTGTCCTTGAGCTGAAATTAGCTCCCATTGTGTGTGGATATCAGAGATATAAAGTAAGTTGCTCTGAACAAAAGTGCCAAATGGATGTAATGTAATATTATCTAATTAATCAATACTATACTGGTTTCCTCTGGAAATACCCCATCCCAGAGGTTCCCAAACATTTTCTATCATGCCACCACATTTTTCACCCTGGTCACGTGCACCCCAGTTTGGGAAACCTTTTTTGGCCTCTTTGGGGCAGCAGAACAAGCTGTAGATGCAACATTGACACATATTCACCTTATAGAGGTGATCTCGCTTATTTACACATTCAGCAGATATGGAGCAACATTAGCATTCATTGGAGTCGTGTTTCTGGTCATCTGGCAAATATAAGTCCAATAGTCACTCTTCTTTTAGTTCTGTTTTGGTCTCCACCAACTCCTGAGGGAAGTATCTGGCTCTTTAGCTGCTAAATGTTTCTTTCTTCACCAGCTAGTCTCTAACTATGTCTGTCTGCTGTTTGGTGCTGAGCAAACACTGATGAGAGCGGTGAGAGTGAACCAAAACAATAAGATGCTAAAACTCTGAGGAAAACTGCAGAGTTGGGTGATAATTCTCTGTGGGTTTGTTACTTTCAGCAACCATAAAAAGCCATACTTCTAATACACAGTGAAAACTGAAGCCTGATTTATACTTCTGCGTTGAATCTAACGCGTTTCGTATACGCCATAGCCTGACGTGCACCTCCACAGAAATGTAACTACATGTCGCGGCGATGCAGACAGCAACAACTGTGATTGGTCCGCTTGGTCTCATCGCATTTCCTGCTACGCATTTCTTCTGCCCCACCATTTTCCATTTGAGTTGAACGTGAGTTGAACCGACATGGACCAAAATGAGGAGAGGTTAACTGAGGAAGTTCATAAATATGTACTTTTGCAGGACTCTTCTTCGCCACATTACGAAGACTGCCAGATGGCAGCAAACTGAACACAGTGGCATAGAAACCCCACCGCCAACTAGCGTTTTGGTGGTGTAATTGCAGAGCGATGCAGACGTACCAGTGCCAAGTATGAATGCTCACAATGGCGTAGGCCACTTGCATAGGCTATGGCGTAGTTTCTATGTAGATTCAATGCAGAAGTATAAATCAGCCTTTAGTTACCATATCTTAGAACAAAGTAATTAAAGTCACCTCACCTCCATGCAGTTTTCATTGGTTAACATTGCACATGCTCCACATGTTGCTGCTCCTTTCCCAAATCAGTCCGGATGGTGGTCTTATCACACAAGTTCAGAGCCGGCAGACTCTGTCTGAGTCACGCCGTCCATTCTACAAATATGTCTGGTAGAAGGAAGCTGAATGGCTGCCGATTACTGCAGTTTGGGGGATTTGAAGTCTGTTAAATGCATTTTTTCAACTTTGCGATCAAGCTTAGCAGCAAATAGGCTTAGCTCCTTGATTGAGTCGTGTTAAATAGCTCACTGACATCAGACGGATCAGGTGAGGACAGTTTGCCGCCTGTTCTCACCTTCCATTCACGCCTCCATTCAGGAGGAGTATCATGCTAATGTGCTGCAGCTATTAATAGGAAGGAAGCTCCATCCTGCCTCCCTCAACACCTGACTCACCTTAACTGGCTTCACTTGAGAGAAAATGGACCCCGGCTGTGGGTGTATGCGTGTGTGTTGGCATGATTAGCTAGCCACCTTTTCTTTTCAGCTCTGTTTATTCTTTCATCCACCCGTGCTTCCTTTCCTCTCAACTTGTCCTCCTGTTTCCTTTTCTTCCCTCTCTCCTCTGTATCTTTGTTTTGTTCAGGCTTTAATTATGCTCTCCTTCCTCTTTCTTACTTTTTCTGTCCTTCCCCACCTTCCTCTCCTCCTCTTCCTTTTGCATCCTGGCCACCTCCCTCCTTCTCCGTATCACTTCTTCTTTACCTTTCCTTGACTTGCTTCCCCTGTCCCTCCTTTTCTTCCCCATTCTTCCCTCCTCTCTTTCTCCTCCCTCCTCCCGCTATCTCTTCCTTGCCTCCCTCCTCTCCTCCTTCCCTCCCTCCTCCAGTCAAGGAAGTCAGCAAAGAGGGACAGAGGGGAGCAGCACTGTGTGTGTGTGTGTGTGTGTGTGTGTGTGTGTGTGTGTGTGTGTGTGTGTGTGTGTGTGTGTGTGTGTGTGTGGCACGTACACTTGAGTATTAGGTTTGTGTGTGACTAAGAGAATGTATAATGTGTGTGTGACTGTAGTGTACTGACATGGAATTTGGAGTGTTTATTCACCAGTGTGTGTGTGTAGCAGCCACTGTTTATCACACTGTCTCTCCTTATCGTATTCATGAAGTCCAGCTGACTATCGCCTCCTCCTTTCTCCCTCCATTCTCTGTCCCCTAACTTCACACACACACACACACACACACACACACACACACACACACACACCTGTGCAGAGCTCTTAAGCAGGTGTTGCTTTTTTGTCAGCTCCATCCATTAGACATAATGGGTGTGTGCCTGAAAGTTCTTTTGTTGTTTTTTAAAGGCGCATGTGAGCAAAACTGTGTATGTGTGTGTGTGTTGGTTGGTGTGTGACCTGTACGTAACGTTTCATGTCTACCTCTCTTTGCAGTGGCCTAATTAATGTAATCTGTCTCACAGTGACACTTCTTCTCCTCTCTTGTCTCCTCCGTTCTTTTCTCTGCTTTCCTGTCCTTTATTCAACTCTTGCTCTTCTCCCCTTTATTTTTATCTTGTCTCTGCCCTTCGCCTCTCTCCTGTTTTTCTGTCTTGTCTCATCTGTTCTCACCCTGTTTTATACAGTACATGTATGAGTGAATATACTCCTAGTCTGTATGCAGTTTTTATCTGTACCTGTATAGACTTAAGATGAATATAATAAGCAAAAATATAGAAAAATATGTCAAATTTAGCCAATGAGCAATCCAATGGAAAGACTTCCAAGAGTTAAATGTTGGTTCTGACCAAAAAACTGTAAGGACCGAAAGTTGGCATTGAACGTCTGGTCAGATTCATATCCTTGTTGGCTTATTCTTTGGTGTTATAGTTCCGGATTTCAATCAAAATGTTCCCAACTTTAAACTGTTTTATTTAATCAAAGTTATTGTGCAGCTGCTTGTGTTTAAACAACATTTAACATTTGAGAATTGTGGGGTTTTTTTTGTTAAATGGGAAAAAAAGGCTGGTTTGTAGAAAAAAAAATGTAAACTCTGCATTTAGGTAGTCAAATCATGGCCAATAATACTTACTGCTACTACAGCTTCTACTTTTTAACTTTTTTCCCCTCAGTAATTATAAATTCCAGTTGTTTTACTTTGCCGTTCTTTTGATCGGTGTTCAGCTACCATCAGTGACTCAACAACTCCTGCAGATGTTTCACATAAAAGCCTACCAGAACGGCAAAGGAGAAGTGATTGGAATTAATCAACTGGGGAGAATAGTATTGCTGTTAAATAGTGAAACTTAGAGCAGCAGAGTGGTGAGTATGACGAGTAACTGTTGTATTGATGGAATTAGTGCTGTGGAAATGGACATTATGCCGGATTTATCAAGAAGAAGCGAGAAGGATTCTTAAATTATCAAATGCTATAATAGGCATAAAGGTCTGAAATATAAGCCTTTTTCTCTTTTCTGATCAGGTAAATAAATTCTGCCACACTACTGAAAAATAATTGTAAGGTATTGAAAAAAGGATTGTTTTGATATCAGTGCCAAAACTTACGTATCTTCCATCTCAAACAAATAGCAAGGCTTAGAGGTCTCATGTCCAGACAAAACGTGTAACGGCCTCTTGTCTGGTCTTCCCAAAAAGACCGTCAGACAACTTC
>LKNJ01008492.1:0-12059 GCA_002120245.1 Maccullochella peelii | reverse complement strand
TGACAAGAACCAGGAAAAGGGATCATATTTCGCCCATATTAGCTTCTCTGCACTGGCTTCCCGTAAAATCCAGAATAGAATTTAAAATCCTTCTCCTCACCTACAAAGCCCTTATTGGTCAGGCACCTTCATATCTTAAAGAGCTCATAGTACCCTATTACCCCACTAGAGCACTGCGCTCCCAGAATGCAGGGTTCCTTGTGGTTCCTAGAGTCTCTAAAAGTAGAATGGGAGCCAGAGCCTTCAGTTATCAAGCTCCTCTTCTTTGGAATCAACTTCCCCTTTTTCAGCTGCAAATTGTGTTGTTTGCTGGTCCAGATTCACTTCATTCATTTTGGAGGAACACTCTCTCGGTGAAGTGCTCTCTCATCAAAGGGACGGAGCTGATGGGTCAAACTTGGCAGATCTATTACATTTGTATGGAGCATATACTATTATATGGGTATGAACCCAAACTACTACTTGAAGGCCAAATATTTCTAAAATTGAATTTAGGACTTCATAAGTACCTGAAGAACCCTTTGTTCTAGCTCTGTTAACAAAATATCTTATTCCTTAATTGATGAAATGTGATAATTTTTTAAAGCAAAGACAGAACAATACAACTCGACGAGGTGTTTTCAATAATGTCCTAGAATCCTTTGGTACTTCTAAACCTTCATCTTTCAAAATTCCAAGCAATTCATCAATTTGGCTTCTTCCACATTTATTTCTTGTAGCCCAGGAAGCTTTTCTTGAAAGATTCCCTCGTCTTCTTTTGTAGATACGAAGCCTTCTTCAGAATCACTTGACACATATTCTCTGGATCCAAAATCTGAGTCTGTATCACCGAGTTCATCCGCTTCATGTAAAGTACGGTTTCCCTCCACTCCTGAATCTTCGCCTCTTTCTTCTACATCACACTGATTGGGATCCAGTTTTTCAGGGCTATCATCTTCACTGCTACATTCCTGTGCAATTGCTGCTTCTGAGCGAAAACAAAATAGCAAACCCAGCAGTTAGGTCTACAACAAAGCAATAATTTCAAAATTCAGAGGCTAGTAAAAGTTATCTACCTCCAGAAAAATCAGAGGGACCGATGTTGCATAAATTATTTCTGTTTGTAATTTAATTTCATGAGAAAAACGTCCCATATCTGCTAGCTATCACGTGCATTCAAAAGTCCAAATCTATTCATAAGCAGTGCGCCCACCACTCCAACAGGACCACCCACCACTTAATCTGGGCGTTTTGTACAGAGTAGCCTCAAATAATTTCAAATTCTTTCTATAAAATGTTCACCCATGGAAACTTATCGTTGATTAATTAATGAATTAGTATTTTTGCATAAAGCAAAACTGAAAAGCAATATAAACTGCAGCCTCTCTATTGATCACGGTGAGACGACGCACCTCCAGGGAAGCGATGCTGAGCTCAACCGAGATCTGTGCACCGGTGTTCCAGTTTAACTGGTGTTGAATTAACTGGTGATATTCCCGTGCGTGAGGCAGAGGCTTTTGAGGACCCATTGTTGGCTAACCAGGAAATAAACATTCTGATTACTTTGCCCCTCTGTCACAGTCATTTGTCTGTGACTTTTAAAACATTGCAATAGAAACACTTTGCTGGAACAGTACATTTGGTCTCGACAATAATGCGTTGTCTGGCCACATGAAAACAACGAAACAACCCGTGCTGGAGTCAAACCTCTAAACGCTACAACGCATCCTACCATGATCAGTACTGATGCTCGATGTACGCCATGGAGATATCGAGGGGAAAAGGGGAGACACATCCCTGTGCTGATATTGTGACATTCACAATAGTAACGCTTAATAATAAAACCTGAATCTAAAATGTGAGCCAAATGTGGGTAGCCATACAATATAATGCTTTACAATACAATATATACTGTAGCTTTACAATGTATTCTGCATTACTGGCTGCCTGATCCACCAAAATCAAACAATTTACTGAATAGGCAACATGCCAACTCTGGTTTGAATTTTTTTTTTAAAGTGTAAAAATGTTACATATTTATATCAACACTGGCCAAATTTAAGTTCAAATATGCAATGCTACCATGTTAGTCAGTAGTTAAATAGGTAGACTTACTCTAGTAAGACTAGGCCCCGGATAAGTGGAAGAAAATTGATGAACTTACTCATTACTGTGACAGAAGGAAAGACAACAATAATGATTAGTTAGTTTAGTTTTTTTAATTTCGTACATTTATTGCAATAATAGTCTCCCTCTGTGGAGGGATGGCCAACACAGAGCATGTGGTACCACAGACTGCATGTGGTGCACTCAATCTGAAAGGGAAAAAGAAAAATACATACCTTTGAATATTGTAACACATTTTCACATCATTCATCCAGAGGAGGATCAAACTGTCATTGGACATTAGCAGATTATTTCAAAATTGTATAGCAGTGTGTTGGGTTTAAAGCTTTGCTGTGGTCCCTTCTGTGTGAAGTCAGTATGTTCTTCTGTTCCTTCAGCTGCTCCAGTGTCCTCCAAAAATGCAAAGACATGCAAGTTAGGTGAATTAAAATATACATTTTCAATAGCTGTGTAATTGTGAGTGTTAACCCAGTGATGTAGAGGTAACCTATCCAAGGTGCATCCCAGTCTTCCAACTGAATGTTGGTCTGTTTAATCTTCGTACCCACTCATCAATTTCAGCCCCTGAGCTGTCCTCACCACATGCCCGACACAGCTCGGAGAGGTCATCTGTAAGTATAACAGACATTAATGTAGTCCAATGCTAATACAGGCCAGTATACCTGACAGAGTACTGTATACCTGAACCATTCAGCAAGGACATTGCAATTTCCAACCTCAACCCAGCCACACCCTCCTGGTCCACAGGGTACTGAACAGGTTGCTGGCGCAAGATTTGCTCTGCAAGCTGAAAGGTGTCTGATAAGTATAATCACAGTGACTTTATAAATGATGGATGGCCACAGAGATAATCAAATTGTTACCTTGCACGCAAACACACCACAAGATGTTGTGTCCTGCTGTATTGGATGGGCAATTGTGGAACATGCCCATTTCCCAATTGTTTTGACACTTTTTGTGTTACCAGCGCTCTACACAGAGAACACAGGCTAATTACAGTGCCAGTTTTAACAGAAGCCCATGCAAGATCCTTTTCAATTCAATATCAGTTGACTTATTTTAAATGACTTCACAAGGACAAGCTTATGTTAGCACTAGTCAAAGAAAATGATATAATGTGCTGTGTTGCTTCCTAAATATCATCTAAAAAACACAAATACAAGCATCTGTCTAAAAAACACATTTAAGCTGATATTTCACTCACCTGGTTACATCTTTGCAATGATTAAATTGCTCTTGAGTGGCCCCAAATGGGTCCACGAACAAGGACCTCATCTCCTTAAGATACATGATCTACGGAAATGCAGTGACAAATTATAGCCAACCCCTTGTACACCAGATGGTCTCATGGTTGCATCTAAATCTGTTAACATTTAAGATTACTTAAAACAAGTGTCCAGTGTCCCTTGTCACATACGGCACCAGCTGCCACATATTTTAAAAAGGTCCAGCTAAAATATAAAGTTAAAAAAATGCACACATATATTCAAATCATAAGTTATAACTGTATTAAAAAAAGGTTAAAAAAAAATCCTACTCACCCTTCTTAAACCTTTTTCTGACCTTTGCCAGATTGAAGTCATCGCGAATGAGCCCAGAATGACTGCACCAGTTTCTCTTCCCACAAAAGATAGGCATTTATGTTCTACAAGAACAAGAGTAGGCCTAATTTGTGATCCACTGTTGTTCTAAAGATCAAAGAGAGAAATATAAAACAAAGAAAAGAAAAAGTACCTGACTCTCCAACTCCTTTCCTAGGGCAAATCCAAGAGATTATGGGAAAATATTACAGCCCAATTCTGGACCATAGTGTCTCGCTTTTCCTCCCTGCCCATATGTCTCTGAATACGGTAAAAATATTAATGTTGGTTATTTGTGAAGTGCATAATTTGGTGTGTACTTTGTCAGTTTACTCACAAGTTTCTGCATCATTCGAAGGTTCTGGGGCCTTGTACTTCTGGGGCCTTTCAGAGGATGTTGATGGCGTCTCATATGTGGTGCATGTCTGTGTGATGTGTATGTTTGTTGTGGATTTGGTTAAGACGGACCAGCCAGAGGAGAAGGATCCGACACTTTTTTCAGTTTGGCAGGGATCCTCTCCTCTGGCTGGAGATAATGGATCAAGTTATACAGTGATGTTAGACAGTTTTATCCTGGTTGAGAAGTAAAACGTTTTGTGACATCCAGACATTTTTATCTAAAATAAATTTAGAAAGGGAATCAATTGGTCCTGTGTAATCAGGAGACACGGCCACATAAAGTTGTGCATCATCGGCATAACTGTGGAAAGAGATGCCTTGTCTCCTGATGGCATCATTGAGGGGTAACATATATAGGTTAAAAAGAAGTGGCCCTAAAATCAATCCTTGGGGAACCCCACAGCTTATTTTGGAGGTTTTGGAGACGTTATCGTCAACCGCAACTAAGAACTCTGCCAGAAAGAGGAAAAAACAGTACCCGACAGTCCAATGTGATTCCTCAGTCTATTTAAAAGAATTGTGTGATCAACAGTATCAAAAGCAGCACTCAGATCAATTAGTACCAACACTGAAGGTTTATTGTCATCTAGATGTATCCTGATGTCATTGGTCTAGACCTGCTCTATATGAAAAAGTGCACTGAGATAACTTTGTTATGATATGGCGCTATATAAATAAAACTGAATTGAATTGAATTGAAATGAAAAGGGAAGGTACTTTCAAAAAAGACTTGGCAGGTGACTGGACGAACCATCTGTCTATCATTGTCTATCACGGGCCAACTTCAACCAATCAGATCAACAAACCATATGATGTAGTAGGAGAGCCGAAGCCAGGCGGGAGGAGAGCGAAAAAATCTTTTCCATGGAGAGAAGCCTTCAGGGCCGTTTTTTGCTCTTCTTTCAGCAGAACTGATGCTACAGCAGCAGCTATGCTAACCTCTTTAGGAGCCGCCATGGTTGGTTTTCAACCCACCGTCGCAGTCCATCCATCCATCCATCCATTTTCTTCCGCTTACCGGGTCGGGTTGCGGTGGCAGCAGGCTAAGCAGGGTTGTCCAGACATCCCTCTCCCCAGCAACACTTTCCATCTCCTCCTGGGGGATCCCAAGGCGATCCCAGGCCAGATGAGGTATATAACCCCTCCAGTTCTCAGTCTACCCCGGGGCTTCCTACCAGTTGGATGTGCCTGGAAAACTTCTAAAGGGAGGCGTCCAAGAGGCATCCTAATCAGATGCCCGAACCACCTCAACTGGCTCCTTTCGATACGAAGGAGCAGTGGCTCTACTCCGAGCTCCCTCCAGATGTCCGAGCTTTCACCCTTCAGAGGAAACTCATTTTGGCTGCATGTATCTGCGATCTCATTCTTTTGGTCACTACCCAAAGCTCATGACCATAGGTGAAGGTTGGAACGTAGACTGACTGGCAAATCGAAAGCTTTGCCTTCCGCCTCAGCTCCTTCTTCACCACAATGGTCTGGTACAACGCCCGCATTACTGCTGACGCTGCACCAATCCGCCTGTACATCTCACGCTCCATTTTACCCTCACTCGTGAACAAGACCTAGAGATACTTGAACTCCCTCGTCTAAGGCAGCAGCTCACTTCCAACCCAAAGGGGGCAATCCACCGTTTTCCGGCAGAGAACCATGGCCTTGGACTTGGAGGTGCTGACTCTCATCCCAACCGCTTCACACTCGGCTGTAACAGCCTGATCACACCACATCATCTGCAAAGAACAGAGACGCAATTCTGAGGTCACCAAACCGGACACTCTCCTCCCCCTGGCTGTGCCTTGAGATCCTGTCCATGAATATCACAAACAGAATTGGCGTTAAGGGGCAGCCCTGGCGAAGTCCGACAGTCACTGAAAACGTGTTTGACTTTGTGCTGAGAATGTGGACACAGCTGTCACTTTGGTTATACAGGGACCGGATGGCTTGTAGCAGCAACCCCGGTACCCCATACTCCCGCAGTACCCCCCACAGGACCACCCGAGGGACACGGTCGAAAGCCTTCTCCAAGTCAACAAAACACATGCAGACTGGATGGGCAAACTCCCATGAAACCCTCAGTAGCCCTGCTAGGGTAAAGAGCTGGTCCACTGTGCCATGGCCAGGATGGAATCCGCATTGCTCCTCCTGTATCCGAGGTTTGACAATCGGTCGGAGTATCCTTTCCAGCACCCTGGCGTAAGTTTTTCCAGGGAGGCTGAGTAGTGTGATACCCCGGTAATTGGAGAACACCCTCCGGTCCCCCTTTTTGAAGATGGGAACCACCACCTCAGTCTGCCACTCCACAGGCACTGTCCCCGACCTCCACGCGACACTAAAGAGGCGTGTTAGCCAAGACAGTCCAACCAAGTCCAGAGCCTTCAGCATCTGAGGGCAAATCTCATCCACACCTGGCACCTTGCCACCAAGGAGCTTTTTGACTACCTCGGAGACCTCTGCCAGGGATATGGTTGAGTCTTCCCCCGAGTCTTCAAACTCTGCCTCCTCCACAGAGGACGTGTTGGTCGGGTTCAGGAGTTCCTCAAAGTGCTCTTTCCACCCCTCGACAACCTCCCCAGTCCAGGTCAACATATCTCCTCCCCCGCTGAGCACATCCTGGGCCAAGCCCTTCTTTCCCTTCCTGAGTCGTCTAACGGTTTTCCAGAACCTCCTTGAGGCCAACCAAAAGTCCTTCTCCATAGCCTCCCCAAACTCCTCCCACACCCGAGTTTTTGCTTTGGCGACCACCGAAGCCGCAGCCCTTCTGGCCTCCCAGTACCTGTCTGCTGATTCAGGAGACTTCTGGGCCAGCCAAGCCCGAAAAGCCTCCTTCTTCAGCTTGACGGCTTTGTTCACTGCTGGTGTCCATCAGCAGGTTCTTAGGTTGCCGCCTCGATAGGCACAGATGGCCTTCAGACCACAGCTCCTAGCAGCCGCCTCTGCAATGGAGGCTTTGAACATGGCCCACTCTTGTTCCATGTCCCCAACCTCCCGTGGGATGCGCGAGAAATTCTTCCGGAGGTGGGAACATTCAGAGGGAATCTGGATTTCTCTCATCTGGATTATGGCAGCTGGACAGGAAGCGAACACTGTCCCAGTGGACAGTTAATGATAACAAACCAACAGTCACACTGGTGGACTGGTTTCCCAGCAGCGAGGTGACAGAGTTTATCTCTGCTGACTGATTATCACCACTCACACTCCTCCACTCTTTACTTTAACCCACGTGTGTGTGTGTGTGTGTGTGTGTGTGTGTGGTTGATTATCTGCATGTATTTTCTGAAGTTGAGCATTCAGGGCCACCGTACTTTCTCCCTGATTTTCCTTTCGTTCTCTCTGAGAGCTCTTTATTTCTGTCTGTTGCTGATTGGCTGTTTTCAGTGTGAGAACAGAAACATGATGCTGAGCGGTTTGTTTCCTCTGCAGGCTGAACGCCAGCTGATATCAGCTGCAGGATGACTGACAGCCATGGGCATGATACAGAGAGTCAGAATGAAGTGAAGCTACTGTACATACATGAGGGTTCACAGAAACCTTCATTTGTCTGACTTTTTGTGCGCCATTTTCTTTAGGTGCACAATTTCTTGGCTTAAATTGACCTTTTTTTATTTATTTATTTTTTGTATTGTGTAATTTCCCCCTTCTACATGTGTAGGTTTCTTCTTTTATTACATCGTCTTGAGCTGCGAAACATCTCTGGATCTTGAAATGTGCTGCATGATCAGTGCATTATTAGAAGTGATATTATAAAAGCTGGTTATCACAGGCTTGGTGGAGGCAGAGGTCACTGTGTATGTTTGAGAATACGTACAGTATATATGACGTTGGCTCACTGTGACCTTCACAAACAGCCTGCAGAGTTAAACTCACTCTGGGTTGTTATTGGTGTTGAGCTGCTGGAAGCGACTCAGTTTGTCCTCAGTGTTCTTGCCTTTTATCCTTTTGAATTTGTCACATTCAGACTCTGACGGGCTTCTCCCATTCAAACTAAACATTTCAATTAAAGACGTGTGTGTAGAGTTTTTATGATTATATCACCTTTTAGATTACTTTGACGACAAAGGTTTTTATTTGCAGTAAAATTAAACAATCCCAGTTAAAATGAATGAACAAATAAATTCTGATTTTCAGCTGAAGTGAGGAAGAGACTCTCCCTCCTACAGTGAACAGAGACACTGAGGAACCAGACCAGAACCTGAACCCAGGATAAAGAGGTTCAGTGAATGTGGTGTTGAAGGTGTGGAGGTGGATCAGTGTGTCAGAGGAGACTCTGTAGAAGGAAAGAGAGCCAGCAGGACAGTCCACATACACTGCTACTCTGTTAGAGACAGAGGAGGAGAAGGAGGAGGAGGAGAGGGATGTTCTTCTGTTATTGTGCCAGACAGAGTAACCAACATCATCAGAGCAGATCAGACTCCAGGAATGATTATTACCTCCAAACACACAGTCAGCACTGTCTCCTTTCCTTCTGATTCCTCTGTAACTCACTGATATATGAACTCCTAATCTCCACTCGACCTCCCAGTAACAGCAACCAGTCAGACCATTTCTACACAGCAGCTGATGCCAGCAGTCAAACCTCTCTGGATGATCTGGATATGGCTGCTCCTCTCTCACTGCTGTCACCTTCCTGTTCTTGTCAGATCTTGTTCCTGTGTTTGTGTCCAGTGTGAGTTCACAGGCATCTGACTGAGAGAACAAGACACAATACAGCAGCAATTTATCATCTAACACACCTGATGGCTTTATTTGTTGCTTAATTAACAGACTGACTGTTAATTAGATCGAAACTTCACAATGACTCATCTTTGTGGATCTTCTGTCAAACTGACAATTGAATGCAGATACACAAGCTTTTGATGGAAACTACTTGAACATGTGCTGCCTTGTTTCCATGAATCAAAGTGAACACACACTTACACTTCCTCAGACCAGGTTTCAGCCTCTGCTCTCCACCATGTTCCACCCTGGAGGAAGAAACAAAGTCAGAAGCTTCTTCATCAATGACCTTCAGAAACCTTCACTCAGATCCACCATTAAGACAAAACAGCTGCATTTATAAAACACATTTCACACACAGACTCAATTCAACTTCACACTAAATATTCAGAAGAAAACAACAATGTCCTTACAGCCTCGAATCAGATCAGGAAAAACTCCCCAAAAAACCCTTTAATGGAAGAAACTGGGAGTAAGCTCAGGAAGAGCAACAGAGGAGGGATCCCTCTTCAGGACGGACCAGACAGGAAATAGGTGTCATGTGTACAGAATAAAGCAAAATAAGTTTTAAATGTTGAATAACGTCTCAGATCATCTCAGCCTGACAATCAGACCAGGTTGTTAGGAGCAGTTAACTTAACGTTTGTCATGTCGATCCAAGAAATGTGTTGATGTAAGAGTTGTTATTTCTGGAAGTGGACTTCTAACAAGCTGTACAGCTGCAAACATATCAGGGTTCATACTGGAGCAGAAGATCACTGATGGATGGAAAACATTTAGAGTCCTATTGTCCTGAAACTGGCTGCAAACACACATGGGTGTCACCAACTCATGTTGGACATTTTGGTGACCATCAGCAGCAGCGTATGGCACAGCGCCATATGGAAGAGAGGCTAAATCAATTATTAGTAGGAGGAATACAGAAACAGCAGGTGGAGGCAGGGCTAACTTCAATAACGACCAATCACATGAGCTCCTCTCACCCCCTTTAAATATAGCAGACAGATTCAACTAACCAGGAGCAGAGAGGCTGAGGTGTCTATGATTAAAAAAAGTTCACCTCCTTCAAGTCCCAAAACACAAATATACAACACAACAAATGTGTTGTCAGGGGCAGAAAAAGTCCTTTTTACAGCTTATATGTAAATGTGCTCAAGGATTCACACAAATTTTAAAAAAGTCAAATTAAAATGCATAATTCCAATGACCAGTTATGTTTGAATTTCACGACACATCATCAGGTAGAGACAAACGTGTTTTGCCACTGTTAGCTAGCTAACGTTCCCTCAGAAGTGTTTCTGAAACGTAAAAGTGATGTGAGAGACAACCCTGCGCAAATAAAAGCTCCAAAGCATGTGGTGAGGAAATATGAGCCTGAATACATTAAATTTGGATTCATAATTGGAATGAGGAGCAAAAACCATCGAAGCTCCAGAGACACTTAAACACAAAGCACTTGGGATGTTATGATTTTTCTCATTTATTTGGGAAGGTGGTCCTCGGAAATGTTTTAACAATCAGAAGTGGGCCTTTAGTTACAAAAGGTTGAGAACACCAGCTCTAAACAACTAACAAAAACAATGAAATGGGCCTTTCTGTGTGGAGTTTGCATGTTCTCTCCAGGTACTCCGGCTATATAAATATTTAAAGTATTAAAATTGATAATACAAGTCTATGGGAGGAATTCTGCGTTGTAACCTTTCTAACTTTGAGACTCAACTGGTCAGGCATCCCTTATCCTACAGACCCCTTCAAATTTTAAAATGTTGACAAAACTTAGTTATCATTTTGTGCTGTGATGTCTTTTGTACTTTTGACTCAATTTAAAATGAGGGCTTTTACAGCAGTTTTCAGATCTCAACAGTGTGTCATGTGATCAAGCAGAGTGGAGAGCAGAGATGTTTTAGACCAGAATAACAATTCTGAAAACACTCCCAGTCCCACAGTTCTAACTCCTCAAGCACATATTGCACCTTAAAATGTTGCCACAAGCCTCTTCTCTCTCACAGTGTATACATTTCCGATAGGACCTAGAGTTTTTGAGGTCCAAACCTTAATTGATAGGGAAAGTACTGTCATGCTCTCATTGACTGCAGGAGCTCAGTCTCTTCCCACTCCCGTATTTTAAACTTATAGATTCTCTCTTCCTTCGAACACTTTGTACACACACTATACATCCTCACGTTCTGCAAGACCTCCTACCACTAATAACATTAAAAATTCTGACCCAGAAGCTTCGTTTTAGACAAATCAATTGTTCCTCTACAAAATGTGATTTTCTGCTCTGTGTGTCAGGGATCACTCACTGGCTCTGTGGCTAAGCCCTGTTAAAAGTCAGCTTTGTCTGTAAGATCGCAAGGTTGAGTGTTCGATACCGACTCAGGGCAGTCCTACTTATATAACATTGCTCTTACGTATAAACTTGTTTATATACTACTAGTATTACTGCAACTGTGTTCAGTGATGCAGTCCTACTTCAAGCCCTCAGCTGACTTTATTTGATTGATTATGACTGCAGCATTTTCTAATTGGTGTGTCAGTATTAAGATGTTTTCAAAAGTAGCAATGATTTCAACCCTGCTGTGCTGCTCAGTGGTGGAGTGGTTAGAGCAGATATCCATGCATCTTGTTTGTTTATACCCCAAGGTGGTTCAAGTCCTTGCTCTCACCGTCTACCAGTGTGTTCAGGGGTGAAGTGCAGCACTAGTACTACTAGACAAGGAGTACTATTTCAAATATTGCTGCTAGAGCAACAGCTTCCAGCTCTCACATGCATATTCTTTAGGAAATATCAATTCTAGTACTAGAACATGTACATTTTGGCATTGAAACGAAGTACAGCACTAGATACACGCCAAAGAACTGCGATATAATAAATAAAGTATAAAGAGTGCTGATAACAAGTGCTGATTGGCATTTCCTAAAGAAAATGTGTCTGAGAGCTGGAAGGTGTTAGCTGCTGCTCCAGTAGCAATTTTTAAAATAGTACTCCTTGACTAGTAGTAGTGCTGCACTTCACCACTGAACATACTGATAGTCAGCCAGAGCAGAGCTGACCTTAGGGTGTAAATAAACAAGATGTATGGACATGTGCTCTAACCACCCTGAACCTCTTGATGATTTTGCATTATGATTTATAAACACTTTGTCAAAAAGACTATATCTGTCAAAAAGGATGTGTGTTACATGATCAACACCATATCCTGTTCTGATATACAGTGGGGCAAAAAAGTATTTAGTCAGCCACCAATTGTGCAAGTTCTC
>LKNJ01008489.1:0-16416 GCA_002120245.1 Maccullochella peelii | reverse complement strand
CATACACACACACACACATATATATATACATACACACACACACACACACACACACACACACACACACATATATATATATATATGAGAGTGTGTGTGTGTTTTCAGAGGGGATTCCAAAAATTTAAATTTATTCACATTTCGCAATCTTCAAAAAAAAAAAAAAAGTATTTTTAAGATAAAAAAAGAAGAAAAGAGCACAGACCGTCAGTGTGAACTCTCATGGAGGAAGCTGTGATATCTGTTGTAATGTTAAAGTATGGCAGCCACAGGTCCTAGCAAAGGAGGTGGTAAAAGCAGAAAAAAATTTACATTTGTAATTAAGTATCAGACCATTATTATAGAAAGTATTGTTGCTTTGTATTTGATGCCAGTTGGCATTATTTTAACCCATGGAAATGTGCCAACACATTTTCTCACGGAACACTCAATAAGCACAGAGCTCCTTACATTAAAAATGTGGAATCAAGGTGAAATGATTTACTGCACTTCCAGCTGTGGCGACAGAATTCAAATGATGCTGCATAATGTTAGATTAAATACACTCTGATAAACACGCACAGCAGAGCCGATAGATTAGAAGCTGGTCACACTATCCTTTTTAAGTGATTTGGAACAATTACAATCTTGTCCTGAGAATTCCTTCTGCTGCACTGCTTCGCTCTTATTCTTTGTCTTTTCCCGTTAAACTTGTTTTGAAGAAACCCCTCCCTTACCTCTATCTGTTTGCCCTTGAAGATGGAGCTAATGCTGGAGTTAAACGAAGTTCCCGAAAACATGGAAGTAACAGGGTAGGTCAGGTCCAAGATCTTCTTAAAGTAAGAGGTCATATCCTAAGAAAGAAAGTAAGTCACAAAGGGAAGTGAAAAAAAGTGTGTATTAATAGCTTAGCTTTCCCTAAATATCCTTTCTTGGAACTAGAAATTCCGAAAGGAAAATTAGTGTCATGAAGAGAAATCTTGATAAATATGAGAGCAGATGTCATGATAACAAGACCAAAATCTTGGAGTGAAGGCATTTTCTAATATTAATGACAAAGAATCATTTTCAAATTAAGCACAAAAGGTTGGTTCAGAAGTGCTTTCCTATCTTCGGTATAATGTCAACACACCATGGCCCACTCATGAGCCCGGACCCTCATGCGACTGTTGCTCTTCTCCTCAGCGTACAGTGCTCCCATGAAGGAGCCGATGGAGGTGCCGCCCACCATGTCGACGGGGATCCCTGCCTCATTCAGCGCCCGCAGGATGCCGACCTGAGAGCAGCCCCTGAAAAGAGACAGTCCTCCATCAAAATCACACATGATGTATGAGATCACATTTTGTTCCAATACCGTCAAAAATGTTCATTTTAACAAGTCTCATATTTACAGTCTGATTTTTTTAAGGGTATTAATACATTAATTCTGTCTGTAGTGAGACTATTGCACGTGCTTCCAATGGAGTTTAACTTTTTTGTGATTACCTTGAGATATAATGTGGCAAATCTCTCCAATGAGACAATGTGACTTGTCACCAATCACAAAATAATTAGTGACAAAAGTTTGGGCTGTGTTACATGACAGAATTCATTGGAAGAAATGTGGTTTACAGAGCCACAGGTGCACAGGTAGGGGGCACTAACCACACAAACCCACCCAAATAATGGAGGCTAGGAGGAAGTCAATAGGTGCAGTAACAGTTCATAAGATACTGGCATATGTGAAAGGATTAGAGCTACTGTAGTCCTATGTCTAAAAGCCAGTTCAGACCAAAGATTCGCGACGAGACGAAACCGTTTCAGAATGTTGCAGGGAAAAGTTGCAGCAGTGTGATCTGGTCCGTCTCAGCTCGACTCAAGCCGGCTGATGGCGTCGCCTGAGACTCGGCTTGAAGAGTCGCCAGCAGCTGGTTTTAGAACGTAAGGCATGTCACCTGTTTCAACAGCCAATCAACTCGTAGTGAAGTCAGCTGGTCATCACCACTTGCTCTTTTTTTTTTTTTTTTTTATGTTTTCGCCGTTTATCAACACTAGAAATGCAACTGTAGCAAGTAACTCACTATCACTATCCTCATTCATATTTGAAGACACTACAAATTATATCCAGCTACAAAAAAAAGCCTGAAAAGCCGGCAGTTACAACGGAAGTACAGAAAGTCGTTGCTATGGAAACGATACACCGTACAGACTCGGCGCATTGCAAGTAGTTGCAAGTTTCAACTCGTCTTGTCGCAAATCTTTGGTCTGAACTGGACAGGTGCCTCAGGTCATAGCTGAGAGGAACACAGTCCCTACCTTATCAGAGCTCCAGGACAAGCCAGAGCAGTGAGGAGAAGAAACAGATCAATCAGAATAGAAACAATCAGAATACACCTGCTTATTGGAATATGCATAATTTGTAAATTTGTGATTCACAGTTGTTTGCTGTTGTGTATCGATACTGCTACAATGCCCGCATGGGGGTCCCTACAGTTTATTTTTCTCTTATCATTCTAATGCTAAACTGTAATTGTATTGCATATGTACTGATGGAGTCATTACATGTAATGCACACAGCAAAACAAAGAGAAGAACCTTGTACTTCAATTCCATAAGAAATATTAAATTGGTTTCTATGCTTTCTCAAACTCTGTATTATGAAACAAGTTACAAAATCGATAGCAGCAATTGTTTGTCTGTAAGCACCACAACCTCACAAAAATATGGCATACTATGTTGTTATCATGTATACTCTGTCTTTTGTGAATAGCCAAAGCAGTGGTTAAGTGCTTTTCTTGGACATCAAATATGACCAGACATTGGCTACAGCTGATGCTTCAGCAAAAAATGAAAATGTTTAGACCCCATACAGTATATTTGTCCTGTTTTCCAATGGAAGTAATGAATTGAAACAAAAAAAGACAAAAATATAGCTAATGTGTGGAGGTACCACATTCCCATACGAGTGTACTGGATTCAGATTGTGACTGTAGGGTATAGAATTGCACAACGTGTGGAGCATCAGCCGGATGCAGGAGTGAGTAGATCAGTTTACTTTTGGATGTAGTAGAGTAAATAATCGCATGCGAGTATTTTGCATCTTCGTGTCGTTTATTCGTTATGTCTCCGGTGTGTAAAGGCCTTAAGTCTTAAAATGCTCGTGTAGTGAATTTGTTTGTATAATGCCGCAGTACCTGGCGCCCCCTCCACCCAGCACGAGGGCGATGCTGTTTCCTGTCAAGATCCTGGCCAGGCGGGAGAAGTCGGAATGACGATCTGGACACTTTTCAAACACTCGCTGGTACAACTCTATCTGAAAACCAAACACACACACAGAAATGAAGCATTTGCTAACTGGGTCAGCACTGCCCATAAAAGACTCAGTGGGTTGGTGGTTAGTACCAGCTTAGGTAAACTTCTCTTGGAGAACACTCTGCGGGGGCAGGACAGGTGATGGTGTCTGGAGATCCAGCTCCGCATGTTCAGCCACTCGGCCGTCCCTTTGGGCGGCGGGCCGTCCTCCCTGTGCAGCAACACCAGCTGCTTCTGAGCACGCACTGCACTGCCCTCCAACATCCGCTCCAACTACAGGTGGAGATGAGGAAGAAGACGAAGAAGCTGATAGCTTTCACTCAGAATGGCAGTTCATAAATACTGTGATGGTGTGGCTGAAGTTGAAGTGAACAGTCTTAACAGGCAGATTTAGCTGTTTTTATAGAATAACAAAGCTCATTTAGCAAAGACACTGCCGATGAAACTGCCAGGACCTTGCAGCCTTTCTCAATGGTGCTTCTATAGTAGTTTTAAGGTAGGGGAATGTGTCTTGCTCACTTCCCCCACCCATATTTCATTATTTTAGATTTAATAGTACTACAACTCCAAACACCACAAATCTTTCTCCTCATCTTAATAACAGAGCGTACAGTAGCACTTCAGACAGCCTGCAGCCGACTTCAGCCTTGTTCTGATATGCACTAACAGCTTCTTATACCGATTAGCCTAATTAATAAGTTATTAAGAGCGACCTTATCCACGTACACATTTGCTACCATTGGCTGATTCATTTAATGAAATCTCTTTTTTTCGTGTAACACATTCTCTGATTTCACTTATTTGTTTATTCTTCAGACCTTTTCCAGAATTTAAATAAGGATTCTCTTCCCGCTTCCTCCTTCCTTCCTTCAGTGATGATGTACCACTTCCTTGTTTTTGACCTATAGGCTTGCACCATAGACTGTATATAAAGATGCGTCTCCACTTCCTCCCACTGTACACTGCCATCTTGCGCTGATGACGTCATTTGGAGCCAGAGTCTGCGCAGTGGTGATCCGCGGTATCAAGGTCCCGCCCATACACCCGCCGGCACAATGACAGAAACCATCCTTACTTTGATTTTTCAGTTGGGCCGTGTGTCATCCGCTAACATGGAGGGGGCGGGGTTTATGACCTATACTGTAGCCAGCCACCAGGGGCGATCCAGATGTTTTGGCTTCACTTTTGGGGAGCTGTCATGTCCATCTTTATATATAGTCTATGGCTTGCACATTGATAGAGAACCATCCTCCATACTCATTAGTGTAACACAATATAGGTGTGTAAACTACTGTTCACAATGCTGTTACCCTCCATTGATGATGCATTCTTGATTCCAATGGTTCTTCTCAAAACTGGTGGAAATGTGAGCTGGTTTGCTAGATAGCACCAAGGTTCCAAGTATCCTGAACGGAACCGTTTGGTGGAAAGAGGGTGGCATCTGTGGCATTCAGGCTGAATTTGTTGAACTTCACGGAAAACAGAGCTGGTATTATTTAACTCTAATGACTTGTCTTTCGAGATGAGAACATCCTGTGTGCTTTCTGCTAAAAAAAAAAAAAGAAGGTGTGTGTATTTACACTGACCTCACCCACAGTGGGCTCCTGCTCACCCAGTCCCACAATGATGATGCAGTCGGCCTGGCGGATGCAGCGCTGGGTCCAAGGTGTGAGGCCAGAGTCGGACTGGTAGAGGACGATGCGATGGATGTCTTCCTGCTGCCCGAGCCAACTGGACAAACGGTACTCATGGACACTTTAAAAGATGAGGTACAAATATCAGCCTGTTTGCAACACATCACCTGTTACTGTATGTACATACCATAGACTGTATATAAAAATGGACATGACAGCTCCCCAAAAGTGAACCCAAAACATCTCCATCGCACCCTGGTGGCTGGCTGCAGTATAGGTCATAAACCCCGCCCCCTCAATGTTAGCGAATGGGACATGGGCCAAACTGAAAAATCAAAGTACATGTCAAATAAATTTGTTCCAAAGATGGTTTCTGTCATTTTAGGTAGTTTTTATCACTCTGATAAAAGTGTGCTGTTCAAGTTTTAATGTTTCTGATTTGGTTTGGTTTGAATTAGTTATTTGATGCTATAAAAAGGGGGTGTGACTGTGATTTGCTCGCAATTGGTTTGGGCGGGTGTATGGGCGGGACCACAGCTCCACCTGGGATCACTGCTGCGCAGGCGACAAATGACATCACCAGCGCAAGATGGCAGCACCCGTATCCGGGATATTTTGGCATCATTTTTGTACAGTGGGAAGAAGTGGAGACGTGCCGTCCATCTTTATACACAGTCTATGGTATCTACCTGTTCACTGTAAATTAATAACATCTGTTAACAGTTGTTTTACTGTGAACATTGACTGTCTGTCTCAAAGAACAACATCTTAACCAGCAATGCCTCACAGGACCAATCTGAACACATGACTTAAATATTTACACTTTAATCACTCAATAGAGGGTCTACCTGTCCAGAGCAGCAGAGCCTAGTCGCTGTTTGATGACGTCACTAGTCAGGAGTAGAGTGGGGCCTTCAGAAAACAAAAACAAATCAAACACATTTTTAAGTAGGACCTATGACATTGCTGTGAATGAAAGTGTAGCACAATGTATCATGGTGCAGGTTCTAGAGTAGATCCTCCTAATCCCTAAAAGTGGATAGGTGTGTGTTTGGACTCCACCCAGCTGCTGCCGTTTGAGTATCAGCTGATAGACATTTAACATCATACCTGCCTCCTCATATACTGTATAGTGTCTTGTAAATACAACAATAGATCAACTAACAGAGGAGTTAGCGAGGGAGCTGTCAATCGAGCACAGTCTGCACACGCCCACACAGTCCTTTAAATACTGAATAACATGCATTCTGCTCACAGGGGTTAGTAGACACAAAAGTTCATGATGAGTAAAAGTGGAGTAAGCACTGAACATATACTGTATGTCTGTGTGTGTGTGTGTGTGTGTGTGTGTGTGTGTGTGTGTGTGTGTGTGTGTGTGTACCGATGCCACTGAGTGCATGCTGCAGCTCCAGAGTGAAAGCAGTGAGGGGAACCTCCTCAGACACAGGCAGGATGGCCACAGTGGACAGGTTGGAGGCCGGATTCCCAGCATCCCACTTACTGGTGGGGGTTTGGAGAGCCAGACTACGAGCTGCAGGCAGAGTGTTTTTCTCATTGGACATTTCAGACAGAAAAGAACATTTAGCTCTTTTTATGCCTTATCTTGATCTATATCTTGATTTAGTATCTCGTTTCATACTGGAACACAACACATTTTAGTAGTATTTTGTGTTTTGTTACTAAGCCAGGAAGTATTTCAAAAGCCAACTTGATCTCCACATGATAACTGGTAATGTTCCTGTTATTGGTAGAGCACATAAACTGAGTCCCATCCTGATGCACACTAACAAAAAGAGTATGTGATTACCAGCCAGAGGTCCATTGACCTGCTGCATGTTGCCCAGGATCTTCTGTCCCAGCAGATGAATCAGCCTGGTGACAACCTGAGGATACTTCCTCTTGATGGAGTTCAGAGCTCCTTCGGGTAGCTTGGCCAGCTCAGAGTCCCGGACAGCGTGGACCGTGGTGGCTCGGTTCATGTGGGTCAGGGCCTCGACCTGGACAATCCACAAAACAGGGTGTCGTACTGCAATTTGTAGTCGTGTCTTTAGATCGTGTCTTTTCCTTTTCAGTTTTTCTAAAACAGTTTTCTTGACCACTTACCACGCCAATGAGATCCCCGCGGCCATACTCTCCAGCCAGCTCCTTCTTCCCATCATCCTTTGCAATGACAGAACGCAGTCGCCCACTGAGGACGATGAAGGTGCTATCGGACTTGTCTCCCTGTCTAAAACCAAACAAACAATAGAAACGACAAAATCCAACACTACCACCACACACAAGTATGATTTAATTGATTGATTTAGTTATCATTTCTTTTACATATTTGTATGGATTTATATTTATAATTTATATAATTCTTGTAGTATACTCTGTTGCTGTCCCTCATACCTATAGACGGCACGGCCAGCCTCCACGGCCATCCAGTCCAGGGCAAAGTCAATCTGCCTGACAAATGGTGACACCCTCTTCACCACAGTGTGAGCTACGTTCAACACCACCCTGGGCTCCTCGCGCATCATCCTGCAAAGTTAAAAGCACAGATTTGTTTGCATCCCAGCAGCGTGATGGGGAGAGTCCACTTTGGAACCCCAAAGAAATGACGAAATGAGCTTGATCCTACTCATAGAAGTGGGCCTTGGATATGGAGAGGAAGGTGCAGTCTCTGTGAGCTCGGACAGTGAAGATGAGGGGCTCCCCCGTGAGAACGGCCAGGTGGCCCACCATCTCGCCTGGGTGGGTGACAAACAGCAGGGTATCCTCCTCACGGTCTATCATACGCTGGTACACATGGAGCAACCCCGAGATGACAAACGCCACGCTCACATCCTGCAAGGTAAATAAGAGGTGAAGAGGAGGAAAAATCTGGTCTGGATGAAGAATACAGAGCTCAGGCAAAGGGTGGTTTGATTACAGGTACTTCAATATAATACATACAGTAGGGCTATATGATTAGATTAAATATGGTTTGTCCTCGGTAAAAAATAAAAATGCATTATACCATTATAGAAATGGGAAAAGAGCAAACACCCATCAACTACTCCTGCTGTTTGCAGCATTAATTGTTTGTTTTTCACCACACCACAATTGGGTGACGCGATGCACATGTTCCTGCCAATGGAACACCATTCCACTGATCTGCAGGTGGTGGTAACGTGCCAGGAAACACAGCAATGTGCAAACAAAGACACGGGGAAATTAAAACTTTTACCAGTAATCAGCTTTGTTTGTCAGACACACAATGTGTTTTTGGAAGAAACAATGAAGGTAAACAGAACTTTATTTAATTACAAAAAAATAATTTCCATATAAGAATAGAAAACGTAATTTAGCAGTTGTAGATGAAATACTTAATTACGTTATTTATTATAATTGGAATTTAATGTAGCTGTGTCACTGTGTGGGAAACCTGGTCGTTGTTTGTTCAAAGATACATGTGCATTTGGTGCTTTAATAACCTGCCTGTCCCACAAAGAGACACATACTGGGTCAATGTTGGCCCAACAGACTGACCTGGTCTCCCTGGTGGGCCACAACAGAGCCGGCTTTGACCTGGCGAAGGTTCACCCTTCCCTCCAGCAGATTGGGGTCCTGATAACATGAAATTATATTTTAAAGACTCTTTTTTACCAGTTAGAATTGCATCACCAAACATGAATTTATAATTACAAAACTGTTGCCAGATCAATATTTTCACTGCTGCATTAGATTTACATTTTCCTGTGTGGGCTCCATAAAGTTTGTTTGTAAATCGAGGTAATGCCTTGAAATGTTTTCAGGGACAACAGTTGAAAATGAGCCTTTTGGCTAACACTGGCACTATATATANTATATATATTATACTGTGTGTGTGTGTGTGTATATATATACACACACACAGTATATATATAATAATATGTATAATACATATATTTGATATTTTAAACAATTTTGCGTGCTTAACAATCAACCAAAAAAGTAGTAATGTAGTTTGCGTGCTACCTCTATCTGGATGACCTGCAACAGATCCTTTTTGGCAGCTTGGAAAATGGCATTAACTTTATTATGGTGGACATTTCCTCCTCCAGCGTCACTATAGTGGTAAACAGCAGACGGAGTTTGCAGCATGGTCACACTCTTCTTCAGAATAGACTGAGGAGACAGAGAGAGACAGAAAAGTGTAATGGAGACTGTATGCAACGCTCATTCCAAGTACCAAAACCCTGTCTGTGCCTCTGCAAAGTACTAAAAGGATCCATTAAATCTATTGTGTAACACTGTAGTGTAACTTGCTGCTCAGATTATTCTCATTTTGCTAAGGCTACATAAGTCTACATCAAAGACTTCGATCATATGAATACATATGAATACAACAAATACCTGCCACTTCTAATTCTTAAACCAACTCAATCAATAGCAGGAAAACAGAGAGCTGCTGTAATCCTCCAATCACAGATAGTACTGCGTTCTCCCTGAGCAAAGTATTTAACCCCCCCACCCCCTCCATACACTGCAGTGTGGCTGCGACCTCCCTGACTTCATCCAGGGGCTGGCTGACTCTTAGCTCTGTTCACTCCAGCGGAAAACGTTTGTCTTCTGGAAGAATTCAACAGTTTGGACATTTTACTGGGAAAATTCAGTATTTCTACTACCTCGTCAGCCAGGATCAGAAGTTTCCTTGGTCCTCACAGCTGTATATTTCCTACAGGTTACTGCGCTCTCTAAAACTCTTTCCTTTCTCATTACTCGCTCCACTACATTGTTAGCAATTCACCAAATTATGTTTTTGTCATTTGGTGCCACTGATTGTTACCATGGAAACACTGGTCAGCAGGTGTCACTGATTGTTACCATGGAGACATGGCTCTTAGTCCGGAGTTAGCCTGGTGGTAGGGTGACTAACGTTTTAGGCTTAAAATAAGTCAGTCTTTATTTCTGTGACACTATCTAACTTGACTAGACGAATCTAAGGGCATAATAAGACTGGCCCTGACAGTACAGACTAGTCTAGAATATCTTTGTCAAGGCGGCCCCAGATGTTCAAAACCTGGATTCAAACCAGCAGCAAGAAGTGCAAGAAGGAAAATCCTTATCCAGAGACCTTCACAGGACTGTGAGTCTCCTCTTTGGCCACTCTAGCCCGTTCATATACTCTGTTGAGGTCGACTGACATTTCACCTGAATGACACAAAAAGTTCACAGTCATCATACTGATCATTAGGACTTAGTATCAGCTACACTACGCACTGGCTGCAGCATTTGTTTAGAGACCTGCTGATGCTACTGTTGGTGCTCGTTTTTACTGCAGCAGCATTTAAAAACTGCCCCTTTACAACGAATATCTTTTGGAAGTGTCTCCTTGCCAGTAGAGTCAATTTCAAATTTGCTGGTTAAAAGTTCAGATTGTTTTATTGAGGTTTGGCAACTTGTCAGGTTTTGTCACTGTAAGTGGTCTTAATTCTTTGACAGTCTAAAACTTGCATATGAGAACATTAGCAATAACATAAGTTACAGAAGTGGGCAATTATTGGTGATTTGGTTTTATAATGGCACCAAATGTGCAAAAATACTTAAAATTAGCCCACACGGAGCCGACACACTTCACTTTTTTGACATTAACTTCAGGTCATTAGCAGGAAAACATACTGCAAAGCTTCTAAAGGCATTTCTTTAAAATCTAATGCCTACTTTCCGACATGTTTCAGGGCCTTCTATTAAAAACATTACACATAGTTTGAATCTATTTAGACAAGCAAGTAGCATGCGGAGTTGACATCGTTTGTTGATGTTCTATCGATACAAGAAAGGCACTGAAAATGCGATTACATAAAATAAGTCGTGTGTCTATGTGTGTGTATACCTGTAACAGCCATCGGGGTAGAGAGAGAGCGAGATTTCTTGTATTTAGACGTGGACAAGTCACAGAGGCTGGACTTCTCTGTTGTAGTGTGTAACAAGAAAACAGATAAACATTACTACACACACACACACATGACTGGCGCCTGAAATGTTGAGAGAATGCTGTTTTTTTCTGACCTGCATCTGCTTTGTCAGAGCCCAGATCATCAGAGTGGGAAGGCTGCCTGCGGAGGCCTCTGTGTGGATGAGCCTCACCCAGAACGTGGGCCACCGACACCAAGGAGATGGCTTGGCTCTCCTGTAGCACACACACAAAAAAAAACATCTCTTCATTTGTAAACGTTCTCTTACTACATATGGGCTAAGGTTAAATTGATATAGTGGAATACGTGATGGAGAAGTTTATGATGAATGCAACATTTTTATCAAATTCTATAAAAGGTAAATATAAATATGTATGTGAAGAGGGACTGAAAAAATGAGATATTTGACTTTTGACACCAAATATTAGCCTGATTGGCTCAAGTGGTCCCAAAGTTTATTTGCACTGAATTCCTTTAATTGCACTGACTGGACAGGAAATAAGGACGCCTCTTTCAAGTGAGTGCAAGTACTAAAAAATACGGAAATACTAAAAAATTTTTAAAAAAAACACACAAGAAATTGAAGAAACATGGGGAAGAGGGAACCTCCCTCCCAGCTAGTAGGTGCCAAGCAGGCATTCAGTATAATGGCCTCTCCTATTTCTCATTTTGAATAGGAAAACATCCAGTTACAATAGTTCTGGCTGGTTTGATGACACCTGAAGTTACTGCTAAGTGTGTTTTGATAATGCAGGTTGCAGAGGTCTGTTCAAAATCAGTGTGTGAACCACTGGGGGCAGAAAACACACCCTGAGTAGCAACCCCCTCAGAAATGCAAGAGAGGAAGAAGAGCAACTTTGGATGGCAACTTTAAGAGCTTGAAACATCCACTAACTTTCTCATACCTTTTGTTCTCTGTATTGTTGCCAGTTTTCATATACAACCTTCTTGTTTTCAATTCAGTTTTATTTATATAGCGCCATATCATAACAAAGTTATCTCAGGGCACTTTTTCCATATAGAGCAGATCTAGACCGACTCTTTATATTTACAGAGACCCAACAATTCCCACCATGAGCAGCACTAGGAGACAGTGGCAAGGAAAAACCCCCTCTTAACAGGCAGAAACCTCGAGCAGAACCAGAACCAGAACCAGGCTCTGGGTGGGCGCTCATCTGCCTCGACTGTTTGGGTTGAGAGAGAGAGAGAGAGAGAGAGAGAGAGAGAGAGAGAGAGAGAGAGAGAGAGCAGGAGGAAAGAGAACATACAGTACAGTTCTACATACAGGTGTAAAGTAATAGTAGTGCTAATAGTATTGATGTTAATATTAATAAAAAAATTATACTACTAGCAATATAATAATAGTAATACTAATAATAAGAGCAATAACAATAATAGCAGCTGCGGCTGTTGAGCAGGAACACGGGGGCAGCAGGTGGCTGTGAAAATATATTTGTAACATGTCAAAATTGTTTTACAGATATCTTAAATTAACATTTTAACTAGTCACAATGACATTTTGACATATGGAAATGTTATTTCCACTAGTGAACTAAATTGCTACTGCTGTCAGTCAGCCCCACTGATTAAATGTTAACAGGGCTTGCCATACGTGACCTGTTAAACATGACCTTAGGAAGGAACATACTTCCGAGATAGTGTTGCATATTAGAGAACAGAATGAAGCAGATGGGCAGGACAATAAAAGTGTTAAGTCAAAAATGCCAGCCATAGGCAAGCGGAAAAGTGAGGTAATTCGATCTAAAATATTTTTACACAATCCATATCAGTCAAACCACAATCTGGAGCACAGTTTGGCAAAAAAAAAACGTACCGGGTTGAAGAGCTCAGTGGTCAGGCCAAGGTAGTTGTGTAAGGCAAGGAAGGTCACTCTCTGGAGACGCACCATGATTATCTACAGAGGACAGGAGGGAAACAGGACGGCACAGAGAAAATACAGACTGCACTGTTAATACAAAAAATGTTTTGCCCGTAGCTCACTTGATGAATCCAATACTTCTCTTTGTCACTAAGTGGACACTTTACCTGGATGACGCGGACCTGAGTTTCAGGATATTTCTCAAAGACTGACTGGAAGGCTGCAGCAGGAAGACGCAGGACAGTGGAGGGAACCGCAGCTCTTGCAGACACTGTTTTGTAAGGTGCTGGATAGCCCTGAAACACAGATAATACAGTGTGTGGAGAAAGCAGGACGTTATAGTACATAGTAACAGCCTTCACAAATTCTGATATAAGATATACAAAAAGTGGACATAAAAAAGTGAATAAAAGAAAGGATGAATGATTGTAACACAGTATGGTAAGATACACAATTTGTACAAAATATTACAGTAAAAATAAGTCCAACAACTATTTAGAAGTGTTCATATCACACCTGAAACTAGAAATCTCCACTGGCCAAAGCACTCAGCTCAGACTATATAATGACCAAAATTAGAGACACTTACATTTTTTTAATGTGTTCTAAAATACAGGCGTTTTACATATGGGGGTGAAGACATACAGTGATGATGTCCAGGATACTGAGCAAACTGTGAACACTGTCTCCTGGTAAAACTTCCTTCACCACGGCATCTGTACCGTCCTGCAGTAAGAAAGCACAATCCAATCTCAACATGACAGCAGAGCAACAATCACAACACAGGTAAGGGGACCAACACTTTCCTCACTGATCACCAGTACACACAAAACAGCAAAGGAAATGACCATCGCCGAGTGATGCAGTAGGCGTTGTGGTCAGCCCCGGCGGTCTTACACTCTCATGGATGCACAGCTCCAGGCGGCCATCTTGAACCACGTAAATACTGTCGTCGGTGTCACCCGGTCGGAAGAGTGCCTCGCCCTGGTGCAGCTGGACCAGCACCATGTGACGACACAGCTCCAGGAAAAGAGGCTTCTCGAAGTGGCCGAGAACCCTGGGTACAATACGGGTACATTTTCAATTGAATTCAATATGCTTTATTGGCATGAATGTAACAAAGACAATACTGCCAAAGCGTCAGGTAATAATATATATACACACACATATATATATATAGGTATATACTGTATATATGTATTTTGCTGCCAAGACAAAGAGACAAGATGGAAGAAGAGGATTTGTTATAACTGAAAAACCCCAATAATAATGTTGTTAAAAAGTAATGAAATGTAACACTATGAAAATGTCAGATTAAGGTATTCCCACAATGAGTAGCTACTCCCTCAGAAACGCAACAGAGGAGGAAGAGCTATTGGTGTATCTGCGCAGCCAAACAAATGGTGGGCTAAGAGGATTCATTGGGCCTTTCTCAAACCGGACCCTCCCCACTCCCACTCGGCCACGGAGTGCAACTCTCTTTGAAGTCACACTCACAGCTGAATGAAGCACCCTTCACTGAGGTGTGGCATAGTGGCCATAGTGGTTTTTGCAACAGTCTCTGTAAATGTACAACACTTTACAATCAAATGAACACGTCTACCGTTTTTCTAGACTAGAGAAGGGTATATCTGATCCTGAATACAATGTAAGTGGTTAACGTCTGTATGACAATATTAAATGTCTATCTTAATTTAAGCAGTGTACGTTTGTATGGGTAGTCGCACGGAATTTATATTTGTACGGAGCGTCTTCAGTGACGAACACAACACGGTGTTGCACGTGGTCAATAATTTAGCATCGATGTAGACCCGCTGTTGGAGGGTTTTATAACCCACTTCCACTCCCCACTACATGGTTTGGAATGGCACTTTATGTGGCGGACCCTCCATGTGAACGCACAAACGGAGTGGAAGTGGGTAGGGAGAGGGTGAAGGGGGTGGTTTGAGAAAGGCCCATTATGTCATGTTGTTTTAATGAAGACTTCGATCAACAATGTAACCCAACGCAGTAATACCAAACCCATGATTGACTTTTTGACGTCTGTGTGAAATGTGCGCACAATCATATTTTGTCTTCCACATTACAGCCAGCATGTGCGTGCATCGTTTCCTGTGGATTTATCTATATCTTTACGTACGGTATGATGTCACGTGGGTTGGACCGGCAATAATCATTGTCTATTTATTCACCTATTTCATCTGCATGGCAGGGGCGTCTGGGTTCTCACATTTACTGTTGACAGCAAATCTCACCTTTACGCATATCAACTTCATGTACTGGATTTTGTTTCTGTTTTTCTACTTTGAAATGTACAATAAATCTTAAAAACGCATATCTTGAAGTGGATTATTCAAACAGCGTGTCACAGGTGTTGATTGTTCCCTGTCTCAGCCTCTCAGCGGCTTATGGTGGGTTTAAGGAGTCGCTACAATCGATGAGTCAGTGAGTGGAGAAAGAAGGGAATCATAAAAGACTGACTACATTGTATAAAACAAAAACGTGCAGCAAATCCTCTCATTTGAGAAGATGGAACCAGAGAATGTTGAAAAAAATGACTAAAACAATTATCAAAACAGTTGGTTATCAATTTTCTATCAGTTGACTAATCGACTTTTTTAGCACTGGAAATCCCGTTTGTAACCTTTTACATGACTATTCATTAGGTCTATATGTTAACTGCACAGAAACTGCGCTCCTGTTCATGCGGAGGATGAAAATAAAAGCGTGCCATTTCACTCACCTGACATTTTTCAGCATGTACAGCACCTCAGAGGGCAGATGGGAGTTCTGCACATCGAACTCAGTCAGGTCGGCCTCCAGCAGACAGGGAGGAGGTTCCTTGGGCTGCAGGGTGGGGGGCTCCCTCCGGATGCGCAGGATCCTAACACAAACACACACCAAAAAAACCACATTCTTCATACTGTAAAGATGTACTCCTTTACTTTGACTGGTAGAGCAAGTCTCTGAAGCGAGTCTCAGCTCATAATTCTGAGCACATTTTACATCTTATTTCAACATGCTAAACCAAGTTTCTCTCATCTAAATCTGAACTTACCACTTGAACTCCTTAAAATCAGGTGCCTGCTGTAAACCATTATATTTAATAAAATATTTACACTTTTTCTGTGTATTATGTTTAAAATCCTCCTTTTTAATACATTTATGTCGGTTCATATTAGTTTTTAATGGAAATTCTGACTGACTGCTCAGGTTAACGATGGAGGAACGATTTAAATATTGTACTTGACTGTATTGAAAACATTAGAAAACATTTAGAATTACTCTAATCCATCAATCATATGTACAGTAGATCCAATATTTAGTGGTGGCTGGCTCTGATCATGTCTTTTGTCCTGACCCCTGGTATCTTAAAATACCAGCTTATCTGGTAGTAATCTACCAGAAAAGTGGACCTTGAGTTAAGATTATTTTGTCAAACAGCTGTTCCCAGGGTGAAGAATGAACTTTTAACGCTCACAGAAGCTTATCTTCTGTCTACACCAAATGCTTTAAAAAAAGGATCTTACTTGCGAGCTATGGACAGGACCTTGGTCCTCTTCCTCACTCTCTGCCGGGAAGCTGAGTTTGAATTAGAGGCCGGGGCTGAGGACAGCGTCTGAACCTGCAACAGGAAAGGTTTGGTCATTTGACATGTTTGCATATACACAGATCAGCCATAACATTATGACCACCTGCCTAATATTGTGTAGGT